>CAJQUW010004759.1:0-18200 GCA_907163375.1 Prostheceraeus crozeri | reverse complement strand
ACTTGTTCTCATTTCAGCGATAAGGACTTCACAGCAAACAGCAACGACAAGTAGCATAAAGCAGGCCTTTGATTAAATTTGCCAATTCACAGTTTCGACAAATACCTCTGAAATATGATGGAGAGCTTTCATGCTGAAGCCATGACTCATTACTTCGGCAGAAATTGCTTGGAGCAATTCATAAGCTGCATTTGAAAAAAAACATGCTTTTGTATATTTTGACATCATATGACGCCATCGTAACGAAATCGTTACGGCTTTAATTTCTAAGATAGGGTTATTGTAATGAACTGGTCATCACATATTATTCCTATAACATTCTGAGATACTTACCACCGTTTTTATAGAAAATTTGCCGATATTTATATAGGCGGCCTTAAATGGGAGACATTCAGGTATACCATTTAAAGATAATAAACAATTACATTTCGTAGTTTAACCAGCGGTTAATAAATTTTCTCTTACTTTAGACGAAAATCATCAAGTTGATTTTAATCATGATAGATCACTACCAAAACTATTGGGATTTAATAAACAAATCTATAGACAAGGTTATATCATTTAGGTGAGGAGATTCCTAAAATAACTGAAATAAATTCAATTGTTGTACATTGTGACATTATTGAAGGAGGATATATAAATGGTAAACTGTCAAATTTAATTTTCAGTTTTCCAGCTTTTACTGTACCCATTGGTTATAGATTAAATGTAATTCCACAAACATTAACATATTTCCCTATTACAAGAAAAACTATTAACAACATTAACATTAGAATCACTGATGAGAAAGGAAAGGAAATAAAGTTTGGAGGTGAAGAGATTATGATAGATCTTTTGGTTAGAGAAGATTAAATTTATTTTTTTTCTTCCTAAAAATAAAAATTATTTTTATTAAAAATGAGTGAAGAAATTTCTACAAACCTAGTATTAAATAAAAAAGTGAAATTCAATCATCATCAAAATCTATCCAATAAAGTTTTATCAGTTATTTGCGGAAGATCAGGATGTGGAAAAACATATCTATTATTTAAAAATCTAACTACTCCAAACTTTTTAGATTATGGCAATTTTATAATTTATACAACAACACCAGAACAACCCGTCTATCAATTTTTAAAATATGAATTTGAAAATAATCTTAAAAAAACAGCAACTGCTTCCTTATTCGAAGAATGTGAAAAATCTGAATATGAAGAGGAAATAAGTTCGTGGTGTGAAGAAGCAACGAAAAAAAACAATTAGTAGAATCTAATAAAAATAAACACATAAAGATACAATTAATAGATGATAGTGGTAATATGCAAGATCCTAGTAAACTAGATAAAACAATGAAACATTGTGTAATTTTTGATGATTGTGTTAATGATAGAAATCAGTCAGTTCTAATAACTGTAGTGTTTTTTATTTAACACAAAGTATGTATTCATTAGATGGAAGTGTTATTAGAAAGAATGCCAATATATTTATATATATATATATATATATATATATATATATATATATATATATATTATACTATTTGAAATAAATGCAAGAAATTTATGTGATTTGTTAAGAGATTTATGTATAAGAGATAAAGATGAATTTAAACATTCGTGTAATAATGCTTGGTCAAAAGATTATGGCTTCATTACAATTAATATTGATAAAAAAATACATGATAGAGTTATAGAAAATATTTTCGCGGAGTGATCGAATAATTTATTTTTTTCTTAAAATTTTTCTTAATCTTTAAAAATTAAGAAATTTTAAAATTAGAAAATTTAAAAGGTAAAGTAGTCATTCCATGAGGTAAAATTTTTCTTTTATCATCAAATGGATCTAATGCTAATTTATGTTCCTCTTTTAAATACATTTTATGTTTCTTTGAATTAAGTCTATAATTACATGCTGTTTTTATTTCATTATTAAATAATGCATTCTTATAATCTTGAAATGTTATTTGGTTAGCCACTGATGCCTTTGAAATTCCTTTAAATGTTTTAGATGTTTTTGAATTTGTGTTAGAATTTGTGTTATAAGTAATGGGCAAAAGACCGTTCCAGGACACCATAAAATTCAAAAAAACAGTATCTTTAAAAACGACATAAATTCATGAATTTGAACCCTTTTTCAGGTTTTTAAGACCTAAATACATGAATTTAGTCCATTCAAAAAGTACCATTTTTTCAAAAAATGGTATTTTCAAAAACGACATAAATTCATGAATTTTAACCCTTTTTCAGGTTATGAAGACCTAAATTCATAAATTTGGGCGTTTTTAAAAATATCCAATTTTTCAAATTTTCAAAATCTCAAAATTTGAGAATTACAATTTTTACTCCCAAAATCATGACCGTTCCAGGACACCGAAAATCATAAAAGTTAAGAATCTCAAATTTGAGAATTACAATTTTTACCCCCTTAAAATCATGACCGTTCCAGGACACCGAAAAAATCATAAAGTTAGTATTTTTAAAAACGTCTTTTAAATCCGTTTTTCAGGTTTTTAAAATATATCATGTGTCTAATAATATTTCTTTAAAAGTGGAAGAAACCGCAAGAATATATCCTTCAATATCATATGAACGTAGTTCTACTACCCCCTCCCTTCTAACTTCTAGGGGTCCCTTCTGACTTCTAGGGGTCCCTTAAGAAATTTTTTTATTATAAAATGAACAACATAAATGAGTTTTTAAAATTATATGGAACGCAAACAACTACAAATTTTGATCTAAAGAATATTGCAAATCAATTAGGAATAAAGAATTTTCATGTTCTAATGAGAGACGAATTACAATTCCTAAAAAATAAGCCAACTGTAAATTTCATAACAAATCTTCATACGTCAGATGAAAAAGGTGTACATTGGTCTGCAGGTATGACTAATAAAAATGGAGATAATTACTATTTTGACTCATACGGTCTTCCACCTACAAACGAAGTTAAAAAATTACTTGAAAATCGAACTTATAATACATTTCAAATTCAAAAACCGGGAACTACTTACTGTGGTCAATTATGTCTTTATGTTTTATTTAAATTACAAAAAGGAGTACCATTTCTTGATATTGTGTTAGAATTGAACGAACCGTAGGTTCTATGGCTACGCCTAACAAGGGAATTTCATTCCCGAAACGTTAGTTCCAATAATAATGATAATAATGATAATTAAAAATCAGTTCGTTGTAATTCATTTTGATAAAATCGGCCTCTGATATTTTCATCATCTAAATCTTTGATTTCGTAAGTAATCGGATAAGTTTGGTTTATTTTACAAACTTCAAATATCTCTTTAGTCCAATAACCAACAAAGCCTTTTTCAAATTTATTCTTATACTTAAATATTCTAACTCTATCTCCAATCTTAAATTTCGGCTTAAGTTTCTGCAAATTCGGATTACTCTCATTCGAATAATTAGTCTCGAATATTTTCTTTCGTATTAAATCAGGGTCGTCAGAAGCATTCTTTGGAGTTTCTTCAATACCAGAATGAACTTTATTATTGTACTCTTCTACAATTCCTTGTAATATCTTCAACCATTTCTGATTTCTTTGCTCAGTAAATTTCTTGAATAATTTATTTTTTAACGTCCGATTGAATCTTTCTATCACTACAGCTTTTCCTGCGTTTTCAGTTGAATAAACAGTTTCAAATAGTGGCTGAACGTTTCTGTTATAAAATTCCGACCCTTTATCAACAAACAATTTCCTTGGCTTTCTATTACTTTCTTTAAAGATTTCTTCAAACGCATATTTAACTGATAGACCACTTTTATTTTTTAAAGGCTTTACCCAAGCATATCGTGTATATAAATCTATAACGGTCAATGCGTATTTGTAGTCCCTTTCATTCGGCATATGAATAAGATCAGCACTCCAAATATCATCTTTATTAAATACTTTTACTTTCAATAAATATTTAGGCCTTCTGTATTCTTTATGAATTTCAGACGCGTAGGTTCGAGCGTTGCTCTCAGACAGCTTTGCTGTCAGTTCATCTATCCCCTGACCGAATAATATTTTAGCTTGTAAAGCTTTCTTAACAAACATTCTTTCAATTTTTTCTCTAAATGTAGGATTCTGAATACTATCTAATTCTTGAATCATCTTCTTATCAGCTGCATGACGAGAACTTAGATCATGATTTCGATAAGCTAAATCGTTTCTATAAGCTGCTGCATCAACTTTGTTTATTGGTTCTTCACCTGGTTTTGGATTATTATTCTCATCTAGTCTTATATCTAATCGAGTTCCTGGGCCGGTATATGAATGACCAGGAAGATGTTTTTCTTTCGAATATTTACTCCAAATAAATCCAGGAAAGTTTTCTAATGTTTTTTGTATGTCACCACCTTAGGTAGTAGCCAAACTTTGTTTGGCGTCGTCACCTCCAATATGCTGACAATTTGAGTTTTTATTTTTGTTTAATAGATAATTTAATAAATCTAAATTAAAAATTTTTAATTTAATTAAATTTTCGGAATTTGTAGAATTCATTTTAAAAGATAAAAAAAATTTAAAAGATAAAATAAAATAAATGTTTTACCTTATGGACCAAAGGTCCTGAGGTTATTACCGAATCATACTAGGACTTAGATTTATTCCAGAACCATCTTTAGTTTCTTTAATTTCAATTAAATCATCAACATTGCAGAGAATATTTTTAAGAACTCGTTTTCCTTCATCAACTAAATTTAATTTAGTAATAAAATTATCTACTACTCCATGCCCTCTAGCAACTTTCTCTAACTCTCTATTATGACGTTTTTGTTCTTCTAATGCTGCTTTCTCTGATTTATTTTTATTTACTGCTTGGACATTACCAGCTGTCCCACCTGCAACACTTCCTGCTGCAGCTATGCCACCTATTATTAGGGGAATTAATGGGAGAATTCCACCATTCTTTTCTTCTTGTAATTGAATATTCTCTATCATTGGTTTACTTATGTAATACTTTTTTTTGTTAATCGTAATAGTTTTAGGAATATTTTTGTCAACAATATTACGTAATTTTAATTCAACAGTTTTATTATTACTTTTCGCTTGCGACATTTTTAATAAAAAAATTTTAAGTTATCAAAAATTTTAATCTATTCTAGTTATGAAAAATTTTAAGTTAAGAATTTTTAATCTATTCTAGTTATGAAAAAATTTTAAGTTACCAAAAAATTTTAAGTTACCAAAAAATTTTAATCTATTCTAGTTGTGAAAAAAATTAATTAATCGACGAAGTCTTGGGCTTTAGCTGATCCTAGCCATCTTTCCATTAAGAACTTCAATAGAATATTTTACATCTTCTAGCAATAAACCATAAGCCATCGATGAAGTTGTGGAATCTTTCTTTTCAATATTGATTGTTACATCACAACCAGTCTTGATAATATCTTCAGATTGTGCACTTAAATCGAAACAGAAAACAGGATATAAATGTCTCCAATCTCCAGGAGTTAATTGTGGTTCAACTCCAAATTCTATACAAAGATTTCGATAAGAATCATATCCTTCCATAAATTGATTATTGGTATCATCGAATCTTAATGGATCAATTGGATATCGGGTTTGATTTAATGAAACTTGTAAACTTCGAATTGTATTAATATGAAAAAGATTGTTGTTCTTATCAAAACTTGGAGAATTATTTCTTTGAAAAGTTAGTAATAAATATCTTGGAGTATTCGCAGTTCTAGTAAAATGCCAGTTAAATCTTTGTTCGGAAAAAGTTACTGAACTAGCAGTACGCTTTAGAAAATTAACTAGAATTGGTTTGTTAGTATTTAATCTTTTTGCAATAGCTGTTTCAATCTCTAAACTAGGAGTAATATGCTTAATCCACCATTCAAGTCTATCAATTTTTAAATATGCTTTTTTCCAGTCTTACCAAAAAAGATTAATTCATTATTTGCTGTACGATGAATTATTAATTTAAATTTTAATTGATATGATATTTTATCATAATCTAAATATCCGAATAATGGAGACAATGACCAATTAACTGTCTGTTTACTTTTCCTGTTAAATTCACGTCTTTCTTTATATGCACTATTGTTTGTTTTATTTAAATGATTTGCAATATTTTCTACATCTTTCGCAATTCCTGCTGCATCTGTTCCAGCGTAAGTTAAATCATCAACAATTATACCATCATTAGTATCAGGAAACCAACCTTCGATTTCATACTTTTTATTATTTTCACCAATTGTTACAAATCTAAGCATTGTATCAATTACACCTGGAGAATCACTTATTGTTTCTATATTTTGAGTTGCAACATCTAAGCGCATTTGTGTAAATAATCTTGGGAGGAAATTATTATCTAATGCAATATTATCGGTATCTGGTAATGGTGTTGTAAAATTGGCATCACTATATTAAGAATATTCACAGTGTAAAAATGAATCAGATAGATATAAATAACTTTGTTGATTATCAACTTCAAAAATTAAATCTCCTCCAGTATTTACTCTACTGGAAGATCCGGGATTCATAGCAATTCTTATATAGTCATTCTTTTTTTGATTATAATTGACGAACGGAGGATCGTCTAATCTAAATTTATTTTCAATTAGCGAGGACATTTTTATAAAAAATAATTTGACTTTTTTGTTTTTTTTATTAGTCTAAAATAATTTTGCTAAAACATAATTTTACTAAAAAAATTTTACTAAAATAATTTTACTAAAAAATATATTTTAGAATTTTGCTAGACCAGCTCCGCTACAGCTTTGCTGGTTAGACCGAAGGTTGCTGTTAACACCATTACCTCTTATTTCTTCAATTGAACGTTTTATGGCTACGCCTGATTTCTTCTTATGTTTACTATCAGACGGTGCTCCGCTCCTCAAGGTTTCCCCAACAGCTATGTTAGCAATTTTATTTTTTGTTTCCTCTGAAAGGTTTTTTTAAATTTTTTAGTTCTTCAGAATCATTCCTAAGTTTACGAATAGCTTCTAGTTGTTTTAATTCGTTTTGAGACTTAACAGCATTTGATATTGCACTAGCTGTACTACCTATAGCAGCTGCTCCTTTCGCAGCAGATGAAATCAAATCTTTATTATTTTTAATTAAGTTAACGATACTTCCAATACCAGAGAAGATCCCAGCTCCTTCCGTGTGAACGGCACCTGCGGTGCCTAGGAACTTTTGTGTTCCGATTGTTTCTACACTGTCATAATGGTAAACAGATTTCATAGATGGTTCATGAGCAATTTTTTGATTTGAAGCAAAATGTTTAAGATTGTGTTTATAAATTATAAGCATTTTTTAGGATTAAATTTGACTTTTGGGAAAAATATCTACGTGTTAAGATTTACGTTTGTGAATGGACAACAACTTCGAGATAACTTTATTAATTGACTGTTGTACTTTATCTATTGCGTCAAGCAGCGTGTGATGTACTTTAATTTCTTTTCTATTAACTTGCATTTTCTCCTAATTCATCTTCAACGCCGTTTTAAGTGCATTTAACTTAATTTTAAGAACATCTAATTGTCTTTTAACAGAATCTAACTGTTCTTTATTTTCTTTAGAGTTTTCTTGTAAATTTTTTCTTTAATTCATTTTCTAAATTGATTTTAAGAGTTTTCATTTTATCAACTTTTTGATTAAGTGAGTTTACTTCATTTATTATTCTATTCATCTTTTTCATTTGTTGAGTAATTTTAGAACTTAATTCATCAACACTTTTTTGGAATGTAGTTTGTAACTGCTTCAAATTTTTTTAATTCTTTCAGGTAGATTTTCTATTTCATCTTCTAATTATTCTTTTAACATTTTTATCTGTTGTTTATTTTTAATGACTGCAGATTTTAAATTTATAGAAAGTAATATTAAAATTTTTGATTGTTCAGAAATCTTTTTAAAAAGTTTTGCTATATCTACTTCTAGCTCTCTATCCTTTTCATCAAGTTTTAATAATTTTTCGTTTAATGATTTGTCATTAAGTTTAAGCAACTTCAATTCATTCATCAGTGGAACCAAAACATCGTTTATATATTTTTCTTTTAAGTCATTGATTTGTGTATCAACATATTGTTTATTTGTTAACTCTGTATTTTGTTGCGGAAGAATAGAAAGATGCAATGGACCAGATAAAACGTCTCCAGTTTTCATAATATAATTTTCTATTTCTATTTCTAATTCACGATTATTCGGGATATATGCACCTCCACCAACATTTGGTAACATCATTTTTTAACAATAAAAAAATAAAGTTTTTCTAATAAAAATAAAAAAATGGAAAAACCAAATTTAAAAAAATTATATTCGTCCGCATCATCCTGTTCTTCTTATTCGACGAGATCAACGGGATTTGAAAATAAATGTTTTGATAATAATAATAATCCATGTATAGATGTTAATATTTTATTTCAATTACAAGCCGAAATATTTAGAGAACAAACAAAAGGTTTACCTTCTATAGAAACTAATTATTGTATTTTTCCAGGTGATCCATTTATAAAATTTATGGAGATTGTAAGTAAATATAATGATGTAGCTTGTGTTGAATTAAATAAAGAAAATATGGTTATAATAGGTCATAATAATGTTTATGGTTTTATTAGAGCAGTGTTACCAATTAGTAATACTGAATGGATAGAAAATAAAATTATTAATTATATTAATGTTAGAGAATTAGTTAAAAAATTAAAATCTTTTTCCAAAGAAAAAATTAGATTATTTGTTGATGAACAAAATCAATATAACATTCACATAGAGAGTAAAAAACATAATGAAGAATTATTATGTCAGGTATATTATAGAGACACAATTTATAAACAAGAAACATTAGAAATGCCCCAAAGATATGATGATGACACATATATAGGTCTATATTCGAATTTAAATATTTACTTATTGAAATCGTATATAAATGGATTGGCTCAACAAGAGAAAATTTATATGTGGACAACGCCTTATACTATTAACAATGACCATAATCATAATCATAATAATCCTTTGAATCATATTGAAGAATCTGATAATATAGATGATGATTCAGAAACATCTGAAAAAGGTGTAAATGGTAAAAAAGTTTATAAAAATATTAGTAATTATAAAAATTTATCTAAATTTCATTTTCTTACAATTGAAAATAATAATGATGGTATAGTTGAAGATACTGTTCGACAACTATGTGTCGGGTCTACAAAATTTAAATTAGGATTTACATCTAATCAATTTAAAATTTTATCATCTTTAATAAAAACTAAAAGTCATACAGATTATGGTGGTGTTATTAAATTTTCCAAAAGAGATCAAAGACCAATATTTTTCTCTATTATATTATTATCAGATAAAAGATGTAATTTAGAATTAGATATTCCTATCAGGGAATGGTATCCTATCATGGAAGGGCATCCTATACCAAAAAGTGTAATTTATGATGATGATGAAGAAACAATTTATGATGATGATGAAGAATCAATTGATGATGATGATGAAGAATCAATAGTTAGTGAAAAAAAATTTAAATTATCTTTTGATAAAACTTTATATGATTAAACTTAATATGATAAAACTTAATATTATAGAACATTATATGCTCAACTTAATATGATAAAGAAAATAAAATAACTAAATAACGTGAAATATATAATAATATAAAATAACACTCAAGTCCTTGATATTAGAATGTTTATATCTAAAATTAAAACACAATTTTTTCTTTAAAAAATAAAAAAAATGGAAAATACCAAGTTTTATTGTAACTTATGTAAAAAAAAGTTGCAAACAAAAAGAAGTTATCAATCTCATTTAAATAGTAAAATGCATTTACAAAATGTAGATCGAATTGATGAAGGAAATATATTAAAATTAAATAGTTATAAAAACTATCTAGAAACATTGCCTACTGATATAAAAGTTAAAAAAATGTTTGATGATTATTCACATTCGGAAGATAAAAAAGTTTTTAATAGTGAAGATGAGAGCGTACAAACCGAAAGTTCTAGGGCTTCGCCCGCACCAGATGGAAGATATTTATTTAGCGATACTGATGAATTTGACGATATAGATGAATTTGATGAAATTAAAAAAACCGATGAAGCGGTAACATATATAAAATATTTATTTAATCAGTCCGTTGAACATAATGAAACTGATGAAACTTTTTATAATGTATTAACAAACTTTTATAATATATTTAAGAAATCTTTCAAATGTTATATGAATGTAGAAGTACTTTATACAAAAAATGGACCTGATGGAATTCCTGAAGAAATAATACAAGGACATTTTACAAATTCGCAAGAAATTCATAATGTAAATGATATACAACCCATATTTGAATCGATGATACTTAAATTAGAAAATTGTATAATTGAAGCCCAGTTACGTGAATCTGGTTGGAGATTTGTTAAAATACTATCTAAGAAAATAGTAATTGATAAATATAAAAATAATACTGGTGGTAGTTATGTTCCTTTACCTTTCAGTTCACCACAAATAATCAACATAAAAAATGAAGATGATTATTGTTTTCTGTGGAGTATTATATCACATTTACATCCTGCAGAATATCACAAAGAAAGACTAAGTCATTATAATAAAGAAGAATATATAAAGGAATTTGATCTTTCGGATGGTTTAGATGAATTTCCATATGATTATAATAGGTTAATAAAGTTTCATAAAAAGAATAAAAATTTAATAGAAGTAAATGTTTTTGAATTAAATGTGAATTATGTTTCTATTGGTAAAATTACTCCACTTTACTCAGATTCAAAAAAATTTTATTTGAATAATAAAAATTTATGTCAATCAGAAATAGTATATAATGATAGGGGAAATTACATGCATCATAATATTTTTTACCAAGGAAATATAATATGTACTGAAAAATTTGAAATTGTTAAAACACTATCACCAATAATAGTTAATCATAATAATTATAAAGGACGTAATTATAATTATGATTATGATTCCGATTATTTATCTTTATCTTTAGAATATCAACAAAAATTACAAACTTTAAATGAAATTTTACAAAAATGTAAAACAGATTATCAACAACAAACAAAAATATTAGTACAAGAATATGGCCATAACTATCAAAATAAGATAGAAACGATTCAAAAATTAAATGAAGACAATAAAGAATTAAATAATGAAGAAAATGAAACCAATGAAAAAATAAATGAATCTTTAAAAAAATGTCTACAACAATATAAAGAACAATATGATAAAGAATATAGTTATCAGTTACAAATATTAAATCAAAATTTTCATCGAAATACATTTAATCTTACAAGAGAAATTGATGAAACACCTGAAATATATCAAGATAAATTTGAAAAACTAGAACAGACAAAACAGCCAGCACAAGCGAATATTTTATATTATCAGGGTCATTTTATATTGTGTAAAGATATTTCTATATTTACAAAAACTTCAGATAATACAAATTTTCCTTGTCTTCAATGTATGACAAGTTTTAGAACTAAAGAAGAAATGAATAGACATTTGGAGAATTGCCAACAAAATGAAGCAGTCAGAAACACATTTCCTAAAGATGATTATTTAGAATATAATGAATGGTATTTTAAAAATAAAGTACCCTTTACTATTTATTGTGATTTTGAAGCATATAATGTTAATATGACACAAAATCGAACGGAAAGTTCCAGGGCTTCACCCGATTCTGAAAATGATAATTCTGAAAATTGTACGGGCCAAGCCCTAGAACCTTCGGTTTTTAATTATGAAAAAAGTGCATCTGAACAAAGTAAAGAAAAATATTTATTTGAACAAAAACCATTATGTTGGGGAATGTACATTCATTCAAATTATCTTGAATTATTTAAATCAGAATATTATCAATACTATGGTGAAGATAGTTCAGAAATGTTTACAAAGAAAGTAGAAGAATTACAAAATTATTTTTCACAATTGCTTGAAACAAATACACCAATGATGCCATTAACAGAAACAGAAAAATTAAATTTTATTAATGAAACAAATTGTTATTACTGTGGAAAAGAATTTGCAAAAAATTATAAAAATGGCAGAGGTAGATATATTGACAAGCGAAGCGACGGCTCTGCCGTCAAGGTAAAAGATCATGATCATCTAAATGGATTATATAGAGGTGCAGCACATAATTCTTGTAATCTTAATGCTAATAAATTTAAATATAACTTTGTTCCTCTATATTTCTATAATGGTTCTAAATATGATTTCCATCTAGTAATGAAAGATTTATTTTCATCTGAAAAATTACAACTACAACAAATAAATGTACTATGTAAAACAGAAGAAGAATATTTTTCAATGCAATTAGGTTGTATTAGAATTTTAGATGCATTTAGATTTTTTACTCCTTATTCATTAGATGTTATGGGAAAAACTTTGAAATCTGAACAATGTAAAATATTAAATAAATATAATTTAAAACCTTTAAAAGGAATATTTCCGTATGAGTAAATAACTGGAGATTTTAATTCTGTGAATAAAATTATGGAAGAACAGAAACTTCCTCCAATAAATAAATTTAAATCAACATTAAAACAATCACAATTATCTAAAGAAGACTATGCAGAAGCTGAAAAGAATTGAAGAGAGTTAAATTGTAGAACAATGTATGATTATACAATGAAATATCTTCAGATAGATGTATTAATACTAGCTGATCTTTTCGAAAACTTTCGTGACATGTGCATAGAATATTACGGAATAGATCCATGTTATTGTTATTCTACACCAGGTTTAACATGGTTAGCAGGATTAAAACATACAAATGTTAAACTTAAACATTATAAAGAAAATACATATGATAAATTATTATTTTTTGAATCTGGGATTAGAGGTGGTGTTTCATCAGTTTTAGGTAATAGATATGTTAAATGTTATAATAAGAAAGTAAATCCACAAGAATATGGAATAATGAAACCTTTATCTCCAGAAGAAAAAGAAAAAATATTAGAAATTTTTCGAACGAAACGAGAAGGAGTAGAACGTGAAAATGCAATTGATGAATTCATGAGAGAAAACTATTTGTTATATTATGATTTTAATAGCTTATATTCTTCTTGCATGATACAAGAATTACCAACAGGTGAGATGGAATGGTGCAATATTCTAGATTATCAAAAAACATATGATGGAAATTATAATCATGGTTATATATATGAAGTTGATTTAGTATATCCTGATGAAATAAAAGATAAAACAAAATATTTTCCTTTCGGTCCCGAAAACAAAATTCCCAATATAGAAGATTTTTCAGATTATCAAAAATCTTTAATTCCTAAGAAATACAGACCATAAAAAAACTTATGTTGACACAAAGTAATAAAGGAAAGTATGTTGTTGAAGGAAGAATGCTAGATTGGTATTTAGATCATGGAATGATTCTCACCAAAATACATCGAAAACTATTTTATCAAAAATCTAAATGGTTAAAAAATTATATAGAGTTCAATATTGAAAAACGTAAAATAGCTAAAAGAAATAAAGATGATTTTGGAAACGTGTTCTTCAAATTAATCAATAATGCAATTTACGGTAAGACTTTAGAAAATGTGCGCAATAGACAAAATATTGAAATAGTTTATGATAAAGATAGGTTTCAAAATTTAACAAGGAAACCTACATATAAAAGAACTACTAGATTTAGTGATGAACTATGTGCTGTACATTTACGTCGAATTAGCGTAAAACATGATAAGTTTAATTTTATTGGATTCACTATATTAGAATTAGCTAAACTATTTATGTATAGATTTATATATGATTATTTAGCACCTGCTTATGGCAAAAACTATAAATTACACTTTACAGATACGGACTCTGTTTTCTTAGAATTAACAATACCGTATAATTCTTCACTTGATGAAGAAATTAATAAAATAAAAGATATCATTCATCCTTCTGATTTATGTAAAGTAAAAGATGAATTAGAAGGAAATGAAGATTTCATAACAGAAGCTATATTTTTAAAATCTAAATGTTACTGTTATAATACAACTAATAATATTAAAACACATAAAACATTAAAAGGAATTTCAAAGGCATCAGTGGCTAATCAAATAACATTTCAAGATTATAAAAATGCATTATTTAATAATGAAATAAAAACAGCATGTAATTATAGACTTAATTCAAAGAAACATAAAATGTATTTAAAAGAAGAACATAAATTAGCATTAGATCCATTTGATGATAAAAGAAAAATTTTACCTGATGGGATAACTACTTCACCTTTTTAATTTTCTAATTTCTAAGATAGACAAATTTGATATATATATAAAATAAAAAAGAATATTATAACACTATATTTGTATATTTTTTATCACTCGGTAAACAAATCTTTGATAACTCTATCATGAATTTTTTTATCAATATTAATTGTAATGAAGCCATAATCTTTTGACCAAGCATTGTTACACGATTGTTTAAATTCATCTTTATTTCTTACGCATAAATCTCTTAACAAATCACTTAAGTTTCTTGCATTTATTTCAAATAGTATAAATATATTTGAATTCTTTCTAATAACACTTCCGTCTAATGAATACATACTTTGTGTTAAATAAAAAACACTACAGTCATTATGTCTACCTCTTGTGAAATAATTTCTCTGAACTGACTGATTTCTATCATTAACACAATCATCAAAAATTACACAATGTTTCATTGTTTTATCTAGTTTACTAGGATCTTGCATATTACCACTATCATCTATTAATTGTATTTTTATATGCTTATTTTTATTAGATTCAACTAACTGATTATTTTTTGCTGCTTCTTCACACCACGAACTTATTTCTTCTTCATCTTCAGATTTTTCATATTCTTTGAATAATGAAGCAATTGCTGTTTTTTAAGATTATTTTCAAATCCATATTTTAAAAATTGATAGACGGGTTGTTCTGCTGTTGTTGTATAAATTATAAGATTGTTATAATCCAAAAAATTTGGAGTCGTTAAAATTTTAAATAATAGATACGTTTTTCCACATCCTGATCTTCCACAAATAACTGACAAAACTTTATTAGATAAATTTGGATGATGATTAAATTTAAGTTTTTTTTATTAAATGGGGGTACTTCACTCATTTTTTAATAAAAAAATTTATTTTTATTTTATTTTTATTTTTAAAGAAGAAGAAGAAAATTAAACTTCTCTAGCTTCGCGTAGGAATTTATACCTCTCGAACGGGAGTTTATACCTCCCGAACCAAAAAATCTATCATAATCTCTTCACCTGCAAAATTTATTTCTTGTGATTTCTCATCAGTGATTTTTATGTTAATGTTGTTAATAGTTTTTCTTGTAATAGGAAAATATATTAATGTTTGTGGAAATACATTTAATCTATAACCAATGGGTACAGTAAAAGCTGGAAAACTGAATATTAAATTTGACTATTTACCATTTATATATCCTCCTTCAATAATGTCACAATGTACAACAATTGAATTTATTTCAGGTTTTTTTGGAATCTCCTCACCTAAATGATAACCTTGACTATAGGTTTGTTTATTAAATCCTAATAGCTTTGACAATGATCTATCATGATTAAAATCAACTTGATGATTTTCGTCTAAAGTAAGAGAAAATTTATTAACTGCCGGTTCAACTGCAAAATGTAATTGTTTCTTATCTTTAAATGGTATACCTAAATGTCTCTTAATTTCATTTGATATTGATTCAACTTCGTAATAACCAGGAAGAAAAGTTAGTATTTTCCATGTTTTGTCTTTATCAGTAGAATATCTAAATTGATCATTCACATCTTTTATAACATTTTGAATAGTGTTAAATGTAGAGAAACTAGTCAATGCAATTTGATAATTTTTATTTTGTTCCAAATGTAGAATGGGTTCTAAATTACAAGTGTGTGATGAAGTAGTTGTTATAATTTTTAACGTCGTACTAAATTTTGATGAACCCAAAATCTCTTTTAAATTTTCTAAATGATGATTAATTTTGTCTAAATCTGCTGAACACATTTTTTAGTTAAAATTTTGAATAAATATTTTTTTATGAAATATTTTTTTATAAAAAATTAGAAACAACATATTTCAGCTACGGGCGAAGCCCTAGAAACATCGATTCGTTACACTTTTATAATCCTCTTCATTTAGAATCTTCTTTTCTAACAGTCTTTTCAATATAGCATGAATTTCATTGAAACTAGAATTATGTCCTTCTTTTATTGCAGATATTAAAATATTTAATCTATTTAGTAATTCTTGTGGATCATCTGGTAAAAATACAGTTGTTTCTGTTTACTGTTTTTCAGATAAACCTTTTCCTACTTTAACTCCCGTTGATAATAAATTTTCTAATTGTTTATAACGTCTAAGAGATTTTACTGCACCAACTCTATCTAACATAGCTTTATATTTTATAAGATCTTCTACAGTATAATTATTTAAATCTGCTCCTCTTAAAAGATCAACAAAATTTCTATCTAAATTAAAAGGAGTTTTATCTGGTGAAAAAATTAAACCTCGAAAAGGTTGTGGAAATATTTCTTTTTGTCCGAGATAAAATCTAGGTATTGTTTTTCCATCTATAAATGAGATAGAATGTGCAAATTGCATAAATTTTGGTAATTTCTTATTAATGTTTGATTCTAGTAATCCATAGTCATCTAATATAGTTTTGTGCTCTGGATCTGTTATATCAATTTGTTTATCATTATTTGTACTTTCTTTTTCAAGAGTTTTAAATGGTTTCATAGTTTTCTCAAAATCAGTTTTTACTTGCTCGGTTTGCTGCATTTTTTCAAACATATCAGATTGAATACCAGCTTTTATCATTCTATGTTGAAGATGATTTTCTTTCATAATATTTCTTTGTTTTATTAACTCTTCTAATTGTTTTATTCTTTTAAAATTATCAGCTCTAATTTTTTCCATTTTTAAAATATAATATTTGAATTTTGTGGTAACATTGGAATACAACAAAAACATTTTACTGAACAAATTATTTTTTTATTGCTTTGTTGTTTTACATCTTTTCGTTTAAAGTTTTCTCGTTTTAAGTTTTGTTTAATAAAGTTTTGTTTAATAAAGTTTTGCTTAAATTTTCGCTTAAAGTTTTTAGCTCTTCTAAAAAAATTTTGTCATTTTCTTCATTAGAAATTTTGCCATCACTAGAAATTTTACCATCCTGTTTATTCTTATCATCAACTTTTTCGGACTTTAAATGAAATGGCGTTTTATTAGCTTTATTAGCTATTTGATCAAATTTTTCAATCTCATCTAACGTAATAACATTATCATCACATACTCTTTGAAAGTAGTAATGTAGTTTATCATAGACTTCTTTAATATGTAAATGCTTAGTTTTTAATGATTTTCGTTTCTTAGTTATTAAAGATTTATCTAACATTGTAACAAGTGAAGTTGCAAAAACACCCGTACCTGTTAAAGCTGTAGCAACTACTGGAATTACTAAAACACCTGAAGATATAACAATAGTGAGAGCGCCTAAACTTATTGTTAAGAATATGCCAATTCCTTGTGTTACATTCTTAACTTTGGTCCATCTCTTTCTTAATTTTTTATAATGCTCTAATCTTAATAATAATTGAGATTCCTTATCTTTCATGTAACGTACTCTATCTTTGTGTTTTTCTTTATTCATTTTTTCAATGTTAATCTTTTCAATGTCCATTAAAGTAGAACTACGTTCATATGATAACGAAGGATATATTCTTGCGGTTTCTTCCACTTTTGTTTCTTCCATTTTTAAAGAAATATTTTTAGTCACATGATATATTCTAAAAACCTGAAAGATGGATAAAATTCATGAATTTGAAATTCTCAACTTTTATGATTTTCGGTGTCCTAGAACGGTCATGATTTAAGCGAGAAAATTGTAATTCTCAAATTTGAGATTCTTAACTTTTCTGATTTTCGGTGTCCTGGAACGGTCATGATTTTAAGGGCGGGTGAGAATTGTAATTCTCAAATTTGAGATTTTGAAAAATTTGAAAAACTGGGTATTTTTAAAAACGACAAAATTTATGAATTTAGGTCTTCATAACCTGAAAAATGACCAAAATTCATGAATTTAGTCCATTTAAAAAGTACAATTTTTTTGAAAAATCGGTATCTTTAAAAACGACTAAATTCATGAATTTAGGTCTTAAAAACCTGAAAAAGGGGCTAAATTCATGAATTTATGACGTTTTTGAAGATACTATTTTTTTTTTGAATTTTATGGTGTCCTGGAACGGTCTTTTGCCCATTACTGTTATAACAATAA
>CAJQUW010004758.1:0-266729 GCA_907163375.1 Prostheceraeus crozeri | reverse complement strand
TCGGAAACGTCGATTGGACGCAATTATGGATAGATCTGCTATTTCATTATCATTGGATTCCGGCAGTAAGGATTCTTCCTCTGAAATCTAATACTATTAACCTGCATAAGAATCTTGATGTTTACAGTGGATCGAAGTACAAAAGTTTTCTTCCGACTGATTATGTGTTTATTTCATTGAACTTTAATGTTGACTCGACACCGACAGCGAGCACATCTTCAACTTCGATGACCCCTGTGCTTCTTACAATGAATGAACTATCTCCTAAAGATCGTTTCTATTTTACTATCATTTCTGCGGTTTGGGTTGGTGGGAAGTGCGATACAAAGTTATTATTCCACCGCATAATGCCGACATGGTATCACCATCGATGGTTTGCATTATTCTGTTGTTTTCTTAGTAGGATGTGTTGATGCTCCAATGAAGGCATGGTATCTTGGTCGGCAGGTGAAAGAAATAGACAAAATCATGCTTTCGGTGAAACTTCCCAATGATGTTCGGATACTACCGAGAAGCATAAAGTAGATACGATTCTGGCGAGGTGGAAAGTTCAGAACGTTTTTACTATTCGTAGGACCAATTTGTCTACGAAACTTATTATCAGCAAGATATTACAATCATTTCATGCTACTGTCAAATGGAATCTTCAGATTACTTTGTGATGGAACAGACTACAGAAATTGGCAAGTTGCTTCAAAAGAACTGTTTCTATTTTCAAGTGAAATGGAGCAACTATATGGTAAAGAAAATTGCACTTATAATAATCATCAACTTTTACACATGACTGAGTCTGTTCATTATTGGGGTCCATTTTGGTGCTGGTCAACTAGACATTTCGAATCATTTCTGTATGAAATAAAATCCAGTCTTCATGGATCACAAAAACACCGTGAACAGTTGGTACGAATACTTTCGGAAACTATCATCTTGCGTATGGAATCACTGCCTTCGAAACATATTTTCTCTGATAATAACTTTCATCACGATTCCGGAGTGATATGTGTCGGACACCTACAAAAGGTTCCGCTGAACGACGACATGCATTCGCTCAATAAGAATTTTAGCGTTGCTCATAAATTCAAGAAGTGTCTGAAAGGAAATACCCTATTTTGTAGCAGTCTTCAACATTCCCTGAAAAGAAATTCAAGTTTTGCACAGATAAAAACGACCACAGGAACTAGATCTGCTGCAGAAATTTCATTCTTTTTGATACTATCATATGACTCGTGTGAAAGGTATCCTTGTAAAAAACACAGCGAAATTTTTGCAGTTATCAAAAATCTTGAGTGATATTACCAATTTGGTGAACCTGAATAGCGACTGCTTTTTCCCTGGAACAGACGTTCCAGAAATCCGCATGTATTTCGTTACTCGTCAATAAGTGACACCGATGCATTATTACGAGTAGACTGTCTAGATAGATTAGTAGTTAACATTCAGTGTGGTGGCAACTCGTACTTTTGTTTACAACCGAATATAATTGAACGAAACTTTTGAGTTAATTTTTGTGTCATGACCATCTTATATTCTTTTACTTGTCCTGAATGGTGCACCACGCCGCATGTACATGCATAAATATATATACTCGTATAATGGATTGAGTACTCGATGTTCTGCTTATTAAAATGTCAAAAATGCACAAAATGCATTTATTCGCATAACCGAATGATCCATGACTAAATGAAATATTCATCAGTAGGTCTATTCGCAAGTATTTAATCGTATGTATATCATACCACGAATTGTACAAAACTTTCTTAGTATTTCTTAGGTATGAAGGTCTTAGACATTTCGTATGTATATCAAACCACGAATTGTACAAGACTTTTCTTGGTGTTTCTTAGGTATGAAGGTCTTAGACATTTCATATGTATTTCATACCACGAATTGTACAATACTTTCTTGGTAATTTCTTAGGTATGAAGGTCTTAGACATTTCGTATGTATTTCATACCACGAATTGTACAAGACGTTCTTAGTATTTCTTAGGTATGAAAGTCTTAGACATTTCATATGTATATCATACCACGAATTGTACAAGACGTTCTTAGTATTTCTTAGGTATGAAAGTCTTAGACATTTCATATGTATATCATACCACGAACATACTATGAAACAAGCATGGTAGCCATAGCTCTAAGAAACTTACATGAAACTTATCAGATAAAGGTATGAATCATACACGAAACAGCCACAAATTTTCATACGGAATGGCAATGATGTGATGAAAACATTAGCGACTCACAGAGCGCGCGTGCGTCTTTATTTCAGCAAGTCCGACTTATTTCCCAACACGATAGATTCTTACAGCATAGCATTAACACTAGAAGGCCCGAATAATAAAATTACCTAAAAGGCCCAAACTGAGTCATATGACTCAATTTCGAATGTTATTAAAATTATCAAACTTACGGAGGAATTTATGAAATTTATTCTTTACTGCATATATGTTAGAACATATAAGAGCACAAATTTTAATATGTAACAAAAATATATTTGATAAAGATAAACAAAACATTGCGGCATCGCAATTTTGACTCAGATAAACAAATCATACATATGGTCTCTATGAAAACTTATGGTCTATAACATTTCGCACATAGATCAGCGGTACATTTTCCACACATAGGTAACTTGCATTGAGCACAGATCACAGTTGTTCGATTTCGAATGCAAAATCGATTTATTTTACAGTTACCTCTCACCTGTTGGGCATTCGATGAAGACAGAGCTGCTGGAGATTGGTGTTGAGAAGTAGCGTCGCTGTTTCGACGGCTGATAGATTCTTTTGTCAGCTCATTTGCAAGCTGAATTAGAAACGTACGCCGAGGTATGCTTGAATTACAGACTTTCCTGTAAATAATCCAAGCATTCAACGCAGCACAATCTAAAACATTACAAAATGCGGCGTATGGCCAGCGTCTGGAGCCAGATTTCGTGGTCATTTGGCGACACATGGAATCAACCATATCTACACCACATTTATTTTTATTGTAATATAAAATTGATTCTGGTTTTCTCTTACCACCGTCTTGACATGTCGGAGAGCTGTGCAGGGTAGACAATACGTAGACTTTCTTCAATACTTTTGCTTGGTAAATGGAAAGATTCATATTTTTTGACTGCAAAATGATCGAATCATGTAAGTCCATCTTCTGTACACTTGGCAGTTCTCGCCGGTTTGCTCTAACAGTTCCAACCAAAGATGTGTGTTTGGCTAGTAGCTCTTCTGCCAATGAACAGGAGGTGAAAAAGTTATCGACGGTCACGTTGTAACCCTTTCCATAATATGGAGTCAATAGTTTCATTACAACATGATGGCCAAGGCCTGTTATGCGAGTATGATCTCTTCCGACGTATGGATGTATCGATAAACAATACTTGTTTTCAACCTCCGCAAGCATCCAAAATTTTATCCCGAATTTGTCCGGTTTACGGGGCATAAACTGTGTAAAAGGACATCGTGCTTTTGTTGGCAGCAATTGTTCATCAACAGTTAGAGACGACTCCGGAACATAGGCTTTTTGAGAATTTTCAACAAAGCGCGAAAGTACTTCTGAAAAGAGTCCAAATTTATCCGTCTTCAACCGTTCACTTCTTGTATTGCGATTGTCGAAACGAATATATTTCTTTATCTCCATAAAACGATTCCGTGACATCGTCGCTTTGAACTTTGGACACCCAATATCAACATTCCACATTTCCCTTGCTGGGAAGTTGTTCTGATTTAGAGCACCTCTAAGATATAGTAGTCCAATGAAAGCGTCAAGCTCGTATTCCTCTAACTGAAAATCAGTATCGCCGGTTTTTCTCGCATATTCCACAGAATACTTAGCTATCATTCTTAGCAAGCCAGGATCAATTATGCATCGAAAAGCATCCACAGGTAATTCAATATTTCGACAATAACTCGTAGGTCCTGGTCGTGCGCGGAAAACATTTTGACTCGGTAAACGACCAGCAGTTTGAACAGCATTCTTCCATTCGCGACCATCACGAGACCTGTAAGAGGCGGTGTGGGGAATCGAGGTCGAAGCAGAAGTCAACAAGTCATCTTCATCCGAGCTGCTATCATCACTAACATATTGAACGGTGCAACTATTATTGTCCGCCGAAGATTGATCACTCTCATCTGACAAGGAGCCATCGCTGTCGTCAGGTTCGATATTTCGCAGTCTATGGATTTCCCTTCTCAATTCTTCTGATATAATATCGTTGTATTCATCATCAGAGAGCTCAACCAAAGATACAGCTTTATCAACAGAAAAGCGTCGCTTCATTCTCACGTTAGTTCAGAAGACGATGGAAAGCAGTGTTACCACTGTTTTATTCACACGCAACCAAGATTCTCAGCATTGATTGGATGTGGCTAATACAATTGCAACGTGGCTGACGTTGTGATACAATACAATGTGGCTGACTGACTATCTCTTTCAATCAATGCTTTCAATCTTCCCCAAAAGCTGTCATGCATTACGCGTCGAGCGGTGTAATAGGCTCATTAGACTTCTTATTCAGAAAACCAAAACGCGAACACACTCGTCAGGCAAGCATACGAAAAGTGAAAAGTAGTAAGAATTAAAGTACTATGAGTCCCTTGACTCAGTTTGGGCTTTCTAGGTATACAAATGTGAATTCACAAATTACTCCAATATGCTTGCGAAAAAAGAAAATATTTGTTTACAATACTTTCGTACACGATAAAAAAATAAAAGTCACGAGAGGGTTATTGAATTCTATTGATATATGAATCACACCACATAGATGAGTATGTGACCACATATGAGTCATATGACTCAGCTTGGGCTTTCTAGTGTTAATTATTGCTCTGCGGCGTAGGACAAACAAGCCTCCAGTGCGTACAAGGAATTTGTTTAACGGCTATTCCCCGGCTATTCAATGGGATTATAGCTTGTTGAACTGGTGGCAATCTGTCGCGCTAGCTGTAACGGCATTCTTCAAAATTTAAAACTTGTCAAATCAAACAATGCACGTGAAAAGGTTGGGATTGATGATTTAATTAATGTGTGAGATAGAGCGCCCCTATCAATTTCACCAGACCACGTTGCTGTGTTGCCTCTCTGCTTCCTAATCGAATGTACATAAAATATGATCTCAGCGGAATGGAACGAAGGCACCAATGGATTTGAATGTTTCCATGTGCTGCGTGAGAGGCATGGTAATATAAAAAGATCTTAGCAAGATCTTTGTAATATAAAAACTGACACTCTTAGTTCTTCATGAAGTGATATATTTTTTTCGCATGGCTGTAATATGGTTATCATACACATTATTACAATATTTATTACTGTTGAGAGTATTGTCATTATGAGTGGTTGCATTATTAAACAAGATATTTTAAGTTGTTTATGCAGTATGATAACTCAGATTAGTTATTATCGTTACAATGATAATTCTTGATAAAACATTTTTGAGACGTAATTTTGGAAAGAAATAAAAACGAGAATTTTCCAAACGTTTCGCTATTGAGCATTCTCAAGGGCCCGTACGAAAATTTTTTGGAAAACATTAATGAAAAATATAATGAAACAGTATAATGAAACCACTAATGAAACATTAATGTTTTGTCTACGGAAATTTAGCCATTTCATTAGTTTTTCCATTAATGTTTCAGTAGTATTTTCATTAATGCTTTATGTGATGTTTCATTAGTATTTACATTAGTATTTACATTACATGGAACATTAACATGTTTCATTACTGTTCCCAGTACTGTTGCATTATTGTTCTCAGTAATGTTTCATTGATGTTAGTCGGTACTTTCATTTGTGACAATGTATCAAAAATTATTTCCAGAATAATCCCACTAATTTAAGTTGTCATTTATTAGCAGATAGAACACCATCCATCAAGTTTGTATGAAATTTTTTATTCCAAATTAGCTGTATTTAGCTGTCTAACAATATCTATCAATTTGTCTCTAAAATTACACATGAAATCACAATTACACACCAAAATCCAATGTTCCACAAGTCATTCAGAGCAACGCAGGTTCTTCCAACTCTCTTGCTGTCGATTTTGATGTTGCTGAAAAGAAGAAGGAACCCTTTTTGATACATTTTTGTTATTTCACTGGCATGACGATTACACGTTTAAATGATGTGATAAAATGTCTTTACCTGAATTTTCTCCTAAAAACTCCGTTTGATACTCAATCGATATCAGATAGGATGAAAACCTACAACCAGGGTGGCCAACTGGTCACTATTTTTCTATCATCCATTACTGGATTACCGGTGTGTAAGAAAAAATCGAATTTATTATTTGTATTTCTTGTATGATCTTTATAATGAATTTCTTGTATTTTAAGTCAATAACTATGTAATTTTCAGCATGATTTTCAAATGTGCAATTGTATGACTTCATGTTAGACGCACATGTGTGTCACGGATATTTCGGTCTATGTAATATATTTTGAATCGTTGTAGTTTCAATCTATTATGTAAATATCTGTGACGGCATTATGATCCAAAAGGATGAACAAGGAGCGATGGTGATCTAAAATGGGGCGATTTTAGATCTATAAAATGCCTCCAAAAGCTCAGCGTATAAAGCCTCTGTTCATCAAGCTCCTGTTTCCCTACCTTCTCGTGGTGAGGTCGTTATTTACTCGATAACAGAAGGGAAAGGTGCGACCATTGAGTAGTGGCGCTGCAAAATCAAACCGCCCGGACTCTTTGTAACTTGGTATGTTCGTTAAGTCCCGCGTTTAAATATAACAATGTTTCTCTGTTTTGTTAGTTTCACAATTTGTTTTTCATTGAACAAATGTAAACGCCATTTCCAATCCATCGTTCCCGGGTGGCCTCAAAGAAATCCATTTGATCAACAATGATGCCATTACATGGCTCAGAGAAATGTGTCAATAACTTTCATTGTTTTTTCTGTTGTCCTTTTTTGCATACGAATGTGCAGTGTATGTATATAACGCCATTTCCGATATCAGATACGGTGCTATATATATTTTCAATATAAATACAGAGAACATAATCATCTTGATTCATCCTGGACATTCTCTTCATTCGTATATACAGTTATGGCCAATGATTTCCGACCACCCATATATTTCTAAGATAAAACGAGTTCAGAGTATTAGTTAACAAGTAGTATTTAAGTTATAAACAAAAACATGTGTAATTAACACATGGGAACAATTGAACTTACATTTAAATGTCTTTGGTCAATTAAATTGCAAAATCTCAATGTTTCATAAAACAATTAATATTTAGTAGCAGTACCATGAGCCGCCAGAACAGCGTTGATTCGACGTGGCATTGAATCTACAAGAGATTGGCAATACTCAGGAGTTATTTCATGGGTCCAGGCATGAAGAATAGCACCTTTGAGTTCTATCAGTGAGGATGGATTGGATTTCGACACTTCTAACTTCAGCTTTTCCCAACAATTTTCTATCGGGTTTAAGTCTGGTGACGATCCTGGCCACGGGCTGAGTACTTCAATATTATTACAATGAAGCCAAGATTTTACGGCACGGGACTGGTGGCATGGTGCACCGTCATGTTGGAACACATCGCAACTATGAAGTTCCATCCACAGTGGCACCTTTTCTGCAATGATTTTCAAATATTCAGCCGAATTTGACCGTCTTCCCCTTGCTGTACAAAGTAAATACCTCCGCAACCAAATCCAGATATCGAACCCCATATCATGATTGACGGGCATTTTTTCACCGCTGTACAGTAAACCTTGGATTGAAACGCTGATTTGAAGGACGTCGAACCAAGGCCCTGTGTGGTTGAAACTGCTTTATTTGTGTTTCGTCGCTGAAGAGTACTCTCCGCCATTGGTCAACTGTCCAGTCTTTGTGAGTTCTGCAGAAGATAAGGCGATCTTTGATATTCTTTCGAGATAGTCGAGGTTTTACAGCTGGACGGTAAGAGCGAAGACCTGCATCGATAAGGAGGCGCCGTCTGATGGTTCGAGTGCTGACTACCACATTTTCAGGTAATTGCGCTCTGATTTCAGAACTGGATATAGATGGATTCCTCACAGCAGCACGGCGAATCATGTTATCAGTTTGACGGCTGGTGATTCTTGTTTTGCCTGGTTGTTTTCTGGGAACTGTGGATCCAGTCTGCTTGATAACTTGGATAATATCATGGACTGTTGTCTTTGACAAATTTAATCTTACTGCGATCTGACGTTCACTCCATCCATCATCAAATAAAAGTTTGATATTAGCGCGAGCAGCAGGACTTGTAGGCATAATTACAATGAGACGCACAAATTAACTTTGGCAAACAATTCTTGGAATTCGTGTAATTCTGAGAATTCCACCGATTTATACATACTCAATGGTGGTTGGCTGGTGCCTGATAGGTAAATCAACCAATTATAACTAATATAACGTATGTTTGTAGAAATAAAATAAGGTTGTCAGAATGAAAATAATAGTGGTCGGAAATCAATGGCCGTATCACTAGTGGTCGGAAATCATTGGCCATAACTGTATATGAAATAAAGCCTTAAAAGTACTCTACTTGTCTCGAGACTCTAGTACGAGCGTATAACCGTTAGTGTGGTCGTCTGACTCGATTTATTCGAGTATCCTAGTAGGCTACATGTATAGTCTATGTCTACATTTTCATGGGACCTTCCTCTAAAATATTTCACGATGTATTCGTCTGTCCCCTCTCTTCTCTGTCATGAAACTTTAATGATTCAAAGTCTTATCGTAAATATAATCCAATTTCATCCCCTAAAAAGTTATAACTTGAGATTTAGCACCTATCAAGTGAGTAGGAGTAGGACATAAGTAGTATCCACAGTCGGATAATTTTATATTTTTGTAGACTTTACCATATTAAGTTATTTCATTGCAGGGATCAGAGTGGGTAAATGCAAGTTCAACAACGATCTCAAGCAGAAGTATCCATGGTGTCTAAGGGTCCCAGAAGACGAGAGTATGATTAAGTGTGCATATGATGGAAGAACGATCTCGCTATTATCTGGAACACAAAAACTTAGGCAGCATGAGAATCAACTTATTCATAAGCGTGCCATACCATCGTCAAATCAAGGAAACATCATGGCTGCATTTTCAAGAGGTGCCACTGTAACTGATGGAAAAGCTAAAGCTACCTTTCTTCATGTTCTCTAAATGGTTCTTGACGGTTCGACATTTCGGTCTTCACAGTCGATATCTGGTCAAAGAGGCCTGTACAAAAACATGTTTCCCGACTCGAAATATTCTGATATCAAATGTGGAAAGACGAAGGCCGGTTACTTAGTTACAGTTGCTATTGCTCCTTAGGTGAAGATGCACTACGTTGCAGCGTTGCAGAATCAAATGTTTGGGATTTTCGTCGACGAAAGAACGTACAATAATAAAGCTCGACTTGAATTTTGGATCGCCTCCATGGAAAACGGAAAAGGAAAGCTGACATACTGGAAAACTGTTGAACTCGAAACGGACATAGATCTTGATGATTTCCTGAAAAATGACAAGATTCAGAAGTTAGATGATGTTCATCATGCAGATTCCGACACAATTCTCCAAAAGATAAGAACGGTGTTCGAAGAATACTGCCTTTCTTTTGAAAATTTGCTCTATTCAATGTCAGATAATTGTTCAACAATGCGCGGGAAAAACACCGGTGTTGCACAAAAGTTATCAGAAATTTCTCCAAATATTATGGAAGTTTCCGGTTGTCTGTCTCATCAGTGCCATCTTGTCCAGAAATCACAATTTAAAATGACAAAAAAGGAGATAGCAGCAGAATCCTGACTACCATAGTGAGGTTTCTGGAACTCATTACCGATTATCTAACAAATACACCAAAAGCACGCATTATACTAAAACAAGTTGATGACATGCTCAACCTGAACAAAATAAGCAGTTATAATGCAACGCGTTTTCTGGACTTTTATACGTCCCTACAGTCGGTAAGAGAGAATTTCCCTCTGATAAAAAAATTAGTTGAGATTGGAAACAACAAAGAATTGAAATCTATGATCAACCAAGAACATTTGGAAATCCATGTGGACTTATGCATGGCTCAGACGAAGCCCTTATACTCACTATGCAAGTCATCTCAAGGAAAAGAAGTCACTTATTTCTAGGGTTTCTCCTATTCCCGGGAATCGGGAACAACCGAGCCTCCATTCCCGGGAATGTGTACCTATCACGTTTTTTTTATAAAAATTTGCTCTAGGTGTATCATACACCTACTACTGCTAATTTAAGGTGTATGGAGGAAAAGCTAAGTGTATCACGAACATTATCGATATATTATCTCCATTAATACAAGGTAAATTATAGTCTTTTTCAGTTACGATAATTTGGCTTTAGGTGTACAATTGTACATGTATCATACACATATGATATGATAAACCTTATATACACTTACATATTACATGTATATACTGTACACAATACAGAGTTTTACTTTTACTTTACTTACTTTTATTTACCGGTACTTACTTTTTTACTTACATAAATGCATATACACAATTACACTTGAACACTGAACTATCATAAATAAATACCTGCTGCTTCTATGTAGAAAATGAAAATTCATATACGTATTCTATTACGTAATTACATGATGTTCTATTAACCTTCCCCCGACGAAGACATTTTTTTGCGACATCACCGACGAAGCGGGGTATTTTTTTACCCCATTCGAATTTCTCTATTTAATTTCGTAGAAATATGTTTTTAAAAAGAAAACACATTTATAGGATCAAGTTCTTTTAATAACAAAACTCAGTAAAAAAAATTGAACCGGGAACTGCACATCAGAGCTGCACATCAGAACTGCATAGAGAACAAGTAACACTGAAATGTTCCTTGCAAACAAAACGTTTGCACTCCATGCAGCGAGTTTTGCATTTTCTGTCAAGAGCTCTCGGGCAAACAAAACATCTCCCAGAACTCGGAAGTGATGCCACTTGATGGTCAAAAACTGAGGCAGTCGTGTCAGCAATATATCCATACTTCTTTGCAACTGACCTCAATTGTGTCGTAATTGATTGAAAATTGGTGTCTTTCCATTGCTGAATTCTTTGTCTGATTGCATTCTCAGCCAAATTCTTGCTCATTTGTTCCAGATGAAGGCGTCGTTGTATTTTTACATTTCTTTTAAGAACGGCAGGATTTTTTTCAGTGAACAACACAAATGAATTATAGGCGGCAGCGTCCAACATAAAAAAGAAACAATTTTTGGTCCATCTGTTTGTGTACCGACGACAGGAAAATCCGGCAACCAGTTTATCAAAAGTGTCTACTGCACCTTTCGTTTCGTTGTACGCAACGATGATACTCGGTTTCTTTGCATCATCTCTTTCAACCGACTCGCTGTGATGTTCCGATGAAATGAGAATAACTGCTTTTGACTGATTGGGGACGTAAGAAACAATTGTCATTTGATTGTGAAACGCAAACATGGATGAAAATTTTGTTTTTTGCCTCTGTGGTAAGAACGTTGGTGGAATCTCCCCTTTATTCTTTCGCAATGTTCCAATATGTGTCATTCCATTCTTCCACAGATTCTCATTCAGCGAAACAGATGAGAAAAAGTTATCGGTTGTTATGCCACGGCCAGTTCTGAAGTATGGTTTTGCAAGATCAAGTACAACTTCTTCTCCAACATTTTTCGATCTATTTGACGAATGACTTTTCTTTCCAAGATAAGGTGTGACATCCAGCAGATAAGAAGTTTTGACGTCGTTGATACAGAAATACTTTATTCCGTATTTAGCAGGCTTACTTGGAAGATATTGCCTGAAACTACACTTTCCTCGAAACGAATATAGTTCTTCATCGATACAAAGATGAGAGTATGGTTCGAAAGCTGTTCTTATCTTTGATCGGAAACGGTCGAAAACAAATCGCATTTTGTAAAACTTGTCACAGGAGGTCGCATCAGTTCGTCGTTCTTCAATATCATCAAATGTAATGAATTTTGAAATCAGCTTATAACGATCTCTTGAAAGGATTAGTGTGCAGAATTCCATGTAATGACATGAATTTGGATTCCATATTTCAGCGATGTCCACGTTCCTTTTCTTTGTAAGTCCGAGAAGAAGGCATACAGAAATATAGCCTTCAAGTTCCTCGAGCGAAATTTCTTTGGTATCATCTGGAATTCTTTTGTTGGTACAATTGAGAATGAAACGCAGCATGGTCTCGTCCATAATGTAATGAAAAAAGTCGGTTTCATCTTCACAATCCTTCACAGCGTAAGTTACACCGGGAGACACACGAATGATGTTATGCCGTCTGAATGCTGATGGTCTTGGAGACTTCGTTTTCCACTCAAAATTATTTTTGCCACGAATCAAATCTTCAGTATCATTATCATCTGTTTCTGAATCCGAATTGTTATCACTGTCCAGATAAGATTGATCAATTATGTCTCCTTCTTCTTCGCCGAATTCACATTCATCACTCTCTGTTTCACTGGCATGGTCAGAATCTGCGTTTCTCTCGTCATCGTCAGAATTCTCCAGCATCGACGCTATGGATGCAGCTGACAATCGTGAACGTGAAGCCATAGAAATAATAATTGCAATTGTGAAGGATACAGGCGCGTGAGGTTTGTCGCAAGACGGTGGAGCTGTGTTCACTATTCGACCAATGGCTTGCAATGTCGCTGCTGCCCAATCGGAGCGAATCTCAATCGGCTCACGTGATATTGTTTCTTTAGAAGTCAGAATGAGAGATGAAAAGAAGTACAGTAGATTGACAGCAGCAACACCAATTTTTCAATGGTTCAATGTGAGACAGATATAATAACATATACAGAGTGTTCAAAAAGAAACTGTGCACCTGATTATCGTAATTTATGACCAAGTTACTCAGTAAACAATGACTACATTCATGTCTAATGCATCGATCAGTTAATATTGCATTGTTTGATGTACGACTATCTGTGAATAGGCAACTGATGGCTTGAACGATGCTCGAGAATACAATGTTTTCACAAAATCACTGTTTTCGCTGTTCAATTTCATTCATTCTTGACAAAATGGTCTTGACTGTGCAACAGAGAACATTCCTGGTTGAACACACGTTTCGCTGTAATGGGCAATGCACAGATGAGGTTCGAAAACGATTCGAAGAGGCTTTTCCAAATGAAGATCCTCCATACAGAAATTCTGTCAGAAGCCTGATAGCCAAGTTCAGAGAGACAGGATCGGTTCACGACGCAGACCGATCAGGCAGACCATCAGTTTTGAACGCTGAAAAGATGGATGCGATTTCTGAGGCAATGACCAATAGCCCAAGCAAGTCCCTTCTACGCTTGTCCCAAGAAGCGGACATCTCTCTTGGATCGGCTCATAACGCAGTGCGCAAGAACCTGAATCTCTATCCGTACAAGGTTACGTGCTATCATGAACTGAAAGATACAGATTACGAGAAACGTGTTTATTGCAGATGGTTTGGACATGTTCTTGATGACAATGGCGTTTTGAACAGAACATTCTTTTCTGACGAAGCTTGGTTTCACTTGTCAGGTTATGTCAACAGTCAAAATTCACGTCACTGGTCGACTGTCAATCCCCATCAGTTCATTGAAAGCTCTCTCCATTCCGACAAAGTTGGTGTGTGGTGTGCAATGTCTCGTCGGAGAATTATTGGACCAATTTTTTTCATCACACCATTAATGCAGAAAGGTATTGAGACGAAGTGATACTCCCCTTCATGAACGAACTATCAAGACAAGAGGCTATTTTCAGCAAGATGGAGCACCGCCGCACACGGCGAGCGTAAACTTGTCACGCCTGAAAGAAGCCTTTCCTAGTCGACTCATCTCCACTGGAATCTGGCCACCAAGGTCCCCCGATCTGAGCCCCTTAGATTTCTACCTATGGAAGCCATGCAACTTAGAAGAAATTCAACAGCACATCAGTGAAATCATTCAGGTCATAACTCAGGAAGAATTGGCTTCAGTGTTCAACAACATGAAAAAACGGATTGAATTGTGTATTCGAGAAAATGGAGGTCATTTTCAGCAATTTCTTTGACTGCTCCCACATCTTTTTGTTACTTGGTTATCATTAATACACAAATTACTTGATTTGGAATCATTTGTTTTGATTTTATATTAAGATTAATAGGTGCACAGTCACTTTTTGAACACTCTGTATATAGAGAGAGAAGCGCATGAGAACAAATAAAAGCGTCGTTTTTTTCATTTCTTACTCGTCACTCCATGCATTTGCATGCTTTACGTTGCTAAATTAATTGTAGGAGTATACTAGAATACTAAAGAAATCATTAATTCAGAAGAACATATGATCTAAAGACAAAATAATTACAAAACTAAGACCATTTTAATAAGAAAAAAACACCGACGTAGCCGACGAAGTGGGGTAATAAAATACCCCAGTGACGTTAAGGCCATTTTTTCATTTATATACATTACGTTGATCATCAGGCAAATCATTTATTTTTTACAAGTGTGTTTGGTACTTTAAACATGTAAAATATTGCCAATGAAAAATAAGTACAAATCATAAATATCGATTATCAAATACCTCTGGGGTATTTTTTACCCCGCTTCGTCGGGGGAAGGTTAATAAAAAAAACAAACTGTCTGTCAGTTGTAAAGATTAACTCAACTTCAGTCAACTCAACGACCAGGGCCACTAAGACGTGGTTTTAAAGTAATTTTTCAAGAACACCAATGATATCAGTGCTTTGTCCTTGATGCGAGACCGAATCTTCGTTGCAAAGTTGCCGGACGTAGAAAATACTCTTTCGGCCTCGACAGACGATGGCTTTATCGTTAGAAGGGCATTGTAAATGAACTCCAAATTTGGTGTTCGCTGCCTTTGTTGCTCAAACAATTTGAATTCTTGGTAGAGAGATTTGATTTCCACAACCTCAGTCAAATGATCACTGATATCTGCAGAAATGCACTTTTGAAGTTGCTCAGCGAGGCTCAGCTTCCTCGTTTCATTCACAGATGCATTCTGGACTGCGTCAACGATAACGAGATCCTCATAGGCATCAGGGCTAGTTGCAGCTTCAGTCTGTCTGCTTCCCTTCAGTCTTGTAAGCAAGTTGACCGCGAAATTTTGAACCGATTTCTTTGATACCTCCAGATTGTAGTCAGGATTATGAAGGTAGCTGAGGAGGGAAGTAGTCATGACATTTCGTCTCTCAGAACATCTTGCTTTGATTGCAGCCAACAAGTTGTTGCTGAGGGGTCCTTCCAGTTCTGAGAGCGTATTCGTGAGGAATTTGATGACAGATTCTGATGTCAGCAGCGTTGCATTCTTTCGGCACAGTGCATCGCTGGCAACTTGAATGTGCTCAAGAATATCAACCAGCTGTCGGACCACTTCGAACTCTTTGTCACTGACATTTGACGCAGCATGGAGATCAATTAAAGCTTTCTTCAAGCTAGATCTGAGTTGCACGTATCTCGCTAGCATAGCGTGAAGAGAATTCCACCGAGTCTTTATGTCGAGAACGGGCTTCAGTTCTTGGCTATGCTCGTCTCTCACGTAACTCTGAAGCTTCTCATCATCTTTGCTGCTGCGACGAAAACGGATAACGTCTTTTCTCACCTTTTCCACAATGTGTCCGACTTTTCCCGCCAACGGAAGGTAAGCATCAGCTGCTTTGGTGAAGTTGTCGTTGTCGTCACTATCAAAGCTTTCACTTCCCGATTCTTCTTCAACAGCTTCTTCGTCAAACGGAATATGGTCATCATCGTCACTCGTGCTTTCGGGCACTTTGTATAACCAATCACAAACACTGAGGTGCAGAGCATGAGCGAAGCATAGTTGAATTTCACACGAGGTCAAACGTCCAAATTTTTTCATGACAGCTGCTCCATCTGTTATGACACTGACACAGTCTTCTTGCATGTCAATATTGAACACCGCCAATAAGTCAGTTACAGCCTCAAGCATGTTCTCCGCAGTGAAAGTACCTGTTATGCGTACCAGGCCCAAGCATGCCACGTAGTCGCCGTTTCCATGTAGATTGACATTGAGATAGCGTTTGTTAGCCGTACTCGTCCACTCTGCCGTCGAATGGAAATACCGCGTAAGTAGCAAATATCAAATTTTTCAGGAGAGCACAAAACGTGTTTCGTGGTAGTTAAGTATGTAATTCTGTATGTCAAAATTTTATCTTTTCAGGAAACATAGTTGATGCCCTAATCTATCTGTTACTATCAAAGAGAATATCGCACATGAAATATTAGTAGAATTATAACACGTACGCGGTTTTTCCTTTCGTGTATAATATTATAATCCAGCTACGAAAAAGCACGTAACTAATAATGCCACAATTACGCGACTTTTCTTTGCGCGAAATTAATGAATATCATACGTTACGTTGTATGTCATAATATTAGAATTATACGAACGCGTATTTTTCATTCAGGTTACCTCAGAAAACCTTTGAATTGTTTTAGTGTCTTAAACTTCCACTGAATTGCTTCTCTGAGATGCATCTCCTATGGCTAAAATATGGTTCATTCAAAAACAAAATCATCATCCAAAAGCAGTATATTTTCTAACTACCAATGCTTTAAATTTCACATATACGTTCTTTGTGCAAGTCAGGTACAGAATTACCATCAAGATTGTTCCAAAAATGGACGTTTAATAGGGTCCATGAGGCCTGAAAGGTTGGTCAGCATGGAGTCTTTCTTCGCAGCATTAACACCGCGGTTCTTCGCTTTCTTTTGTGGTCGTGCGAGAACATCAAAATTGGTCTTCAAAATAGAATACTGAGCGAAATCAGCATCAAAATCAGTTTTAAAGAAAAACTGTCAGTGTAACCCCGACGAAATTGGGCAGCCACAACGTTGCGAAGGAATGGTCTGTCTTCTCCCAGCAGACGAAACCTATACTGACTCACTCCGTCTTCAAGATCCAAGAACATGTCGGTTGACATTTCAAGCACTCGGATACCAGTTGATTCGACGATGTCAACAAAGTCCTGAAAGTCTTGAATATGAGTTTGTTTTTTTAGAGCCTTCTCAATCGTGTGATGATCTGCGTCTGCGCTCATTGAAGTATGTCCGACCTCAAAGTATTTTATTGTGATTGTTTCACATTCGAAGGCATCGGCGTTTACTGCTTTAAGCATGGTATTTATTATATAACAGCCAACTTATATTCTGGGCGCAGCAGTTATCAGTGAAGAATGTTATCTTCTTCAGATGTCTATTTTTCAAGAGAAACATCCAATATGTGCTGGCGACATCCCCGGAATCTCGGCCTGCAATCGCTTCGTGCCATAGAATCGCACAGCTTCGTCGTCTATCATGCCGTATTTCTTTTTCTGAGCTTTTCAACACACTGAATGTCTCATTCATGACAAAAAGCCGAGGTGTAAAATAACATATCTTATGAGGCAGTTTAGGCAGCATAAATGCTTTCATCATATCGACGCTCGCACAAAGCTCATTCGAATCCCATGGTCTGTCTGCGTCTTTTCTGTATTCTTCCCTCGATCGGATATACTTTTCTCTGTGCTGCATCCATTAAGCGCAATCGTCACACTCCTGATGTCCATATTTATGGTCTCTACCAGCCAGTTGTAAGTGAATATCATGTATCCTGCATTGATCGCATTCTTCATGTCCTAGAAGTGTGAAGCCTACATTGAGTTCTTTCAGTACTTTCTGATACGTTCGAAGACTAACTGGAAAATGTTCTTCTATAAAACTTCGGTGCATAACGGCAGCATTCAACTCAGTTGGCAAGTATCGGCGATTTGGGCAGTGTACACGTCGATAGTGGGGTGTCCTTGGCTTGTATGAGTTTATATGATCACGAATGATATCCCAATTAATCTTGTTTGGAGGCGTACTAGATCCTCTACTATCAAATGGAGGGATTAGATCAGATGAGGTTCCACCCTTCAATGCTGCTAACATGGCAGAATCAGTTGTAGCGTTGTAGCCCAAAGTTGTCAGGAAGAAAGGCTTGCAAACAGGTTGAATATTACCTTCCGAGGTTCGAAGATTGTACGTATTACTTGCCTCCCTAGATTTCCTGGCATTCGGTCTTGGCTTTACTATCTTGTTTTTTGTCACTATCGATCGAATCCAAACTCGTCGTTCTCCGAAGTTCATTTTCCAAAATGAACTATTGATATTGCGCCGATGATCCTCAAGGAACTTCTCTTTGCATCGTCGATTGCATTTGTTAGCACACGTCGCGCCTTTAATAGCATATTTTTCTGCATCTCTAGCCGTCTTTTCTGATTTCAACAGTAATCTTCTTTTCTTTGGAGGTGGTTCTTCGTTTTGTGTAGCATCGTCGGGAATTCATCATGAGAAGATATCGCAACATCAGAATTCTCAGTTGAAGTCGAAATACAAGATTCATGACTTGGATGGTACGAGTCAGAATCTGATCTTCCAAATGGCTCCGAATCGTCACTTTCATCCTCGATTCGATAACGTCAGTCAGATACGATGCTTCTTTGAGGTCTTTGAGTTGAATCGGATGCGGTGCTGGTTTGAGGTCTTTGAGTTGGATTGGATGCGGTGCTGGTTTGAGGTCCGCATCCGAGACATCTCCATGAAGCAGTTATATTGAGTTCTCATGTTCCATTTGGGATCAAAAATCTGTAGCAAGAATGATTAACAAATTTGTAAAATCACGTAATTATCGTATGAATGCTAGATAAATTGCTGATGGCAAGGGAAAACCGCGTAAATGTTTAGCTACGTGGTTCTTCCATTCATGAAAAAAGTTACGTGCTATTTCTCTTCGTAAAACTCTGATTTCCGCTCATTTCCAATTCTACGTAAGTACCTTTCTACTATGGCGCCGAGAATGTTGCAGTTACGCGATTCTTCTTTACACATAAGATGGAGATGCGTATGCAGTATACGACGCCCGTGAAAACCCGATTTTCGAAAATTTGGACTTACGTGGTATTTCCATTCGACGGCAGCACTCGTCAATAGTGAGAGAGAAACGTTGTTCTTGTTCCTTCATCTGTTGAAGCTTTTGCCTCAACTCACTTTGTAACGATCAAAGTCATAATATCCGACGGATTTTTCGGGAGGCGCAAACCTTGCCTTTCAAAGGCATGCGAGATGAAGTCACTCCTGCAGATGGCGTTGATAGAAATTCCGTCCACAGCTGCAAGTCTTGCCAAAGACTCCTCCAAACTTCGATGAGGTCTTACTTTAAATCCGAGGGTCGCTTGTTTTTTTCGCTGGGGTTCAGGCTCACTGGCTCCAGGCCGTTTGCTTCCCGAGGCTGATTCGCAGCTGGGAGGAGTATCGTCGAGTTTGCATGAACATTCACAGTTCTTGTCGTGTCTGATACGCAGATGTCTCAAGAGACCACTTGTCGAGCCACCCGAAGTGTTAAGAAGTGTTCCGCATTGCCTGCACCTAGCAGATGACGCCGTAATACGATCAAAAAAATTCCAAGCTGGCGACCGACTCGACATAGCTGACACTTAATAATGGTGGCCGAAACTGGCTCGTTCGTATTTCATCGGCAAAGTTAATCAATAACGTTGGGTTAAGTGCTAAGTTCTACGAGTATATTGCTATGGTTACGTTGGAGATTAAATGAAATCAACCAATCAGCACGCGTCTCTCAATAACGCCATTCAACAAGCATTCGAGAATAAGGTGGTAAACCAGGGAAAATTTTCTCATGCGTACTAACTTTTTAAAAATATGAATATTTCCGCATAAGTTTATCGAGACGAAATGTTAGCTATGTTCCATACTGTCTTACGCAACAAAAATGGAGAGGATTGGATTAGTATATCTCTCGATAGAGGCATCCGCAATCGGATTTCCTCAAAATCCTCCTTAAGTACGAGCGTATTTCGAGTCTGCTTTTGCCCACGTAGCAGTTAGAGAACTAGCTCGTACCACGCGCTATAAATAGATGTCCTCTCTATAGGGAGAGAACGAGCAATCCATCTCTATGGGTTAGTAGCAGGGTTACGCTAATGGGGGGCTTAGATTTTCCCTAATGCCACAACAATATCTCAATCGCTTGACTTGGCGATTCCAAGAAAAGAACTCCATATGCGCTAGAGCCATAGAATTGGACAACATTGAACAACAATGTAATAGTTGTCTAATTCTATGGCTAGAGACCAGCGAGGCAGTTGGCAGCAGCGCTGGCTCGGAGTACAAATAAGTTTAGTGCGATTGGATTTCGTCCTTCCTATTGAAATCTCTGTGCATTAGAGCAATGCCTTGGGTTGCCGAAGCCAGGACTCTATAGTCACTACCGCGGCACAATTAGTTTCCAGTCGTCGATAACATTGAAGGCTATGAATGATGGAATAATTCATCATGATGTGAAATAAAGCTATGATATGGGATGAAGATTCATCTTCTTGATGAAGCTCCAAACTAGACCAAGTCCAAGGTCGATTGAAAATCGACGATAAATTGAGTTTGCATTCATTCTTGTGTTTCTGTTTATACAAAAAGTGTCAAAATAATTACCGATATAAGTAACGAGCTTGTAAAATGTTTAACTTCATTAGATTTTACCTATAACGACTGATTGGAGAATTTTAAAGGTGAATGATTTTTTCGTTTCATTCCCGATTCCCGAATCTCATTCCCGGGAATCGGGAATGAAAATATAGGCCGGGAATCCCGGGAATTCCCGGGAAGAAACCCTACTTATTTCTCATTTCTTTTGAGTTTATTGGAGACCATCTCACAGATTCTTTCTCGATGTGGACATTTGTTACAATTGAATCCAAAAAACTATGTCGACCAGCTGTTCGAATGTACAAACAAAAAAAAAGAATCCGAGAAGCGTTATAAACAAAAATGAAGATCTATATTGTGCACAAAGCAATCATCGAGTTTCCTCCCGTTTGAATGCCCTTGAAGCGTATAAAATTTCCCTTATACGTCAGGTATGGGATCAGTATAATTCATTTCAATATTGCAGCGTTTCAGCGAGTTTCTATGTCACAGAGTAACTATCCATTCGTACATAATCTACATGAAACTGAAAGAAATGGATGCTCATGATTACAAAGGACTGAAAACACTTGCTGAAGTATTCAAGTGTTCAGTCATAGATTCACGTGATGAACTTGTAGGCCTTTTGAATACTTTCGGTGATGCAACTCTCTATGACCTTTGGAATTCTGATGCCTTGTCTGGAAAGCCTAATCTAAGAAAAATGATTCATTGCTCACGCCACACAACATGATTGTGGAGCAGGGTTTTTCGCAAATGAAAACCACAGAATCTGCTTACTCAAACAGAATGAGTCCCGATCTGTATGATGGATGTAGGTTGATCAGAGATTTTTTTGATAGAGAAGCATTTGAAGATTTTGAACCGGACGAGGATCTTTTGAATCGAGTTAAACAGGCCGGAACAGAGTACAAAAAGTCTTCTCAATCAAAAGCTTCTACTGCGAAGATGCAAAGAAACTCGAGCCGATGAAATCCGACTAGAAATCGGAATTTTCAAGCAAAAGACGCCAAAGCAAATAACATCTGAGCTGAAAGGCATTGATCTTGAACTTTACGAAGCCGAAGCGGCATTGGAGAAATTGAAATCGAGAAAGCGCAAGTTGCAGGATGAAAAACAAGCGGTAGTTGACAGACTTGATGAAAACTCATCCTGTATAATTGACAAATGGTTCACCAAGAAATGAGTTTACATGTATATTTTTGACTTTATAAACCCAGCTTCTTTATACAGATTCATGATATGTATTTGTATTTATCATCCAAATATAATAATTGATATTTGAAAATTAGTTTTTAATCACCTGTTGAAATTGGAAGACTGAAACATTCGCTTACTTTATCTGGTGTACTCAAGAAAATATCATATATATCGTTGTTTTGTTGAAATGAAAAATTGGTCACTATTTTTTCTCAAAAGAGTTGGCCACCCTGCCTACAACTGTCATGTGTGAATGTTCCTACATTAGTGTGCACAATTGTAATCACACATCCACTTAAAGAATATATTTCAGTATGCTATAGTGATAAAACAGTTGGACCATTAATTCTCGGTGACCCAATTTGCATATTTTTGATCAATTATTTTCAATTTTCGACCGACCGAAAAATGTATATATTTTCAAGTGATTACATTTAAGTTTTGTATTATTTGCTCTAGTGTTTTCTACAATGTGCTAATGATACGTTACTGCAGCTACAACTAAGTTAACTGTGCGGTGTATAGGACATGTGTACTTATAATATGGGATTTTTCCGGATAAAACACCAACTGTGGTCAAATCTTTTATTTGCAGACGTTTCGGTGGCAGACTGCACACCTTGTTCACTGCGATAAGCCGATGAACACCGCAGTGAACAAGGTGTGCAGTCTGCCACCGAAACGTCTGCAAATAAAAGATTTGACCACAGTTGGTGTTTTATCCGGAAAAATCCCATATTATGAGTCTCTCAACTGGAAGTACTATATTTGAACAAAGACATGTGTACTGCAGTAGGCCTACATGCATGTATGTTTTCAATACCCATTGCTATTTGTCAGCAGGTCTACCATTTAAAAGTAATTTTAGATTGATCAAAAAGTATATTCCCATTAAGCCAGTTACAGAAAGACAGATGAAAACACATTTGACACCAACACAGCACTACGCGTGAGAGTCCTCTCTAAAAGCTATCGCAGTTATTAAAAAAATTGGGCCAAACAAATTTTTTTGCTTATTGGCCAAATATTTTTTTTTTGGTCACATTTTCGGCCAGCTTCAACAAGTACTCACCTCTGCGAACGTCCACGCACTTCTGGTGCATCACTTGATGCACGGCACCAGCCGTGCACCTAAGAAACCGTCCGACACAAAAGCCGGTTATTGCTTCGACCTTCAGCGGGTCCAACTTCGTTTTATCATTCGACCCCGTTATGTTTGAGGTTGAGAGCTCCTCGATTGAGAATAAAGCGCCCATGAGATAGCGGATAACTTTTGAAAATGGTGCCCCTTAGGTCTTTAAAGCTGTTGCGTTGTCAAATACACATTTGTCGACTTCAAAGTCGATACTTTCAGCAAGTCTTACGCGACTTGCATCCACGGTAGATGTCGTTGGCTCTGCAGACCATGATTCAGTGGCTGCCACCAAATTGTTTGCCACTTTTTCAAGTCTCCCGACAGCACTTTCTAGATTGCTGATTGATTTCAGCTTCGCTCTCATTCTTTTGTTTTCTGTTGTTAGGTCATCTGAAAGGTATACGTATGTTAACTAGGAACTCCTAAGTAAAGAATATGATAAATACTTATACACTAAAAAGCTATTCAGTCAGAAATGGGAGAGGACGGCGAATCTTTTCAATGAATGGTGTACCCAAAATTGGGAAGAGGGAACTTGCTCGATAATATAGTAGGCCTGTGTAACAGAAATGGAATTTGACGACCAAAGGTGAGTCAGCGTCGTTAATCTATACATCACGCAATTAATTATTGTTGAAAGTATAAAAGCTACATGCCCAAGTCCTTTCATTTTACAGTACTCGTGGAAGAAAGCGCATCAGTTATTTTGGAATCCATATCAGTCAACGAGTATGTGGAGAAGTTCGTGCCTTAGTTTTCACATTTATAATAATAGAGCTATCGCAGTGGTCCGCCGGTATATGTTGGGTGACCCGTCACCATTTCTCACATCTAAAATTACCCGCGGACATTAACTTGAACCAGTTCACAACTTTTCTGTTTCAGTACGCATTAAACCAAGCTGTCCTAGGCCTATACATACATATTACATACAATATGCTACGTATGAATTTCAAGCCAACTTTTCTTTCAAGTATTCTTGGTGACACTATTTGTATACTACTGTGGACGGGTATTTCATATTGTACGACAGGTGCGTGTAGGCGGATAGTTGAGCTGTACGTATAGACCACTATTTTTGATTGAAAGCATATTAACATGTTATGAAATTTAACAACACTAAAGATGAGCTTCCGCAATTGGCTAAGCTCATCAACTTTTTATTCATGTAGAATTTTGAATGAAAAAAATAGAGCATTCACGAATACGACCAATCATACTTTGAGCTAGTAGAATCATAATTTTATGTCTACAAGCATTATCTGAACATATATTGTGTTGCTTACATTTGATATGTCATCTCACAAAATGCAGGGGATTAATGCATGAATTTATGGTTTGTCAGTAATCGTGACTTGACATTTTAAAATCCGTATGTAAATTCAAACACGTGTATTTGAGGTACTCAGTGTTCGATCAGATAAAATGCATGAATAGCTTCAAACGTTGTTACATATAAAGTAAAAAAAGTACTTTGCATTACTCATCATGCAAAAAACATAACTTGAATAATAAATTGATACAATAATCAAATATTTAATACATAAATGCTAATTGACTAAGTGCATAACTTCTACAATTACTTGGAAACTTCCATCTGCAAAAGAATTGATTTCTGAAGCCGAATAATTGTTATCAATTGATTGCATGTTGCCGCAATTAATATTAGTTGATAAATTTGCCCAATTCAAATGCAATCCACTTCTGATGGCACTTGATAGTGCTCGGCCAAGGTCTAATCCGCAAGTGCCTGCATCAAATTATCTCATCAATTGTAATATAATTGCATGCTCGCTAATTTGAATTATCTACGCTTAAAGTAAACTGCTTGTAAATTAATGTTATCAATTAATCTGATTATGAATATAAAACTGCAGCTATCAATTAATCTAATTATGAATATAAAACTGCAGCTATCAATTAATCTGATTATGAATATAAAACTGCAGCTATCAATTAATCTGATTATGAATAGAAAACTGCAGCTATCAATTGATCTGATTATGAATATAAAACTGCAGCTATCAATTAATCTGATTATGAATATAAAACTGCAGCTATCAATTAATCTGATTATGAATATATAACTGCAGCTATCAATTAATCTGATTATGAATATAAAACTGCAGCTATCAATTGATCTGATTATGAATATATAACTGCAGCTATCAATTAATCTGATTATGAATATAAAACTGCAGCTATCAATTAATCTGATTATGAATATAAAACTGCAGCTATTCCACTGTACTATAATAGTAAAAGCATTATAAACACTCACCGTTATCCTTTCGCAACTCCTTTATCTTCCGCTTCAGTTCGATTTTTCTTCCTTCCGTTTGCGGTTCGTTACTTATCCTGCTGCATTCGGATCTTGGGTCACATTTGTCTGAGATTGTAAGAACTCATTCCACTTTCTTCGTTGCAGCTTCAAGTTTTTCAGACTTTCTTCTGCTGCTTTTTTGTCAGCGACGGGATTAGTCAGCACGATTGCAGTAACTTGTTTCTTGGTCTTACCCCAAGAAATGGTGACTTTACAATTGTGGTCCAAAGTGCCGCTGATAACGGTTTCACTGTGCACGACGGATAATGATCGATCACTGTCAAGTTCCACAACACTGTACATGATGTACGGATGAATAAAGATGTGACGATAACGAAGAGGCGAAAATGTCACTATGAAACCCTGATTTGTGTCCAGCGCATTGATAAAATGGTCCGTTTACGCGTCGCATGTCGATCACCCAATTGGAGACGATAACATTAAACAACTTCGATGAGAATCGATAAACGCACAGAATGCATAAGAAGAAATTGACGACTCTCTCATTGTATTGATATTACGTCACTTCGGTGACATTCTATATGGATGCATAAAGAATCCGAGGATAACAGTCACACGGACAAGTCGTTCTAACCTTCTATGGATTCCTTAATAGTAGTGGCCGGGATGGGAAACTTGAAATTAGGGAAATACGGAAGAAGGGTCACTACCGCTCGCTCGCTAAAGGTGTGGATGGTAGCACGCAGTTAATATTTGACATGCATAAGTACCTAATCGCCTTTGTTTTTAGTAATCATGTGCACTGTCTGCCTTGAGAGAGCAAGCACATTGTCCGCATCACTGCCTTTATGTTATCAATACCACGAATATAATAACTAAAAATTCATAGCTAATAGTTTATTAGCATTAAATGGACCTTCATCTCAAGAGGATAAACGTGTCTAAATTTTGCAGGATCAATTTCAAATTAAAATAGTAATACATTCTTTTATCCTTGGCTATCGATATGATATATTATACAACGCTAACTGTTATCAGTGGTGTCAACTGACTTTTTCAAAAAACTCAGTTAAAGCTAAGTTAACCGAGTTTACCGGAAATTAACCAAGTTAAGTTAAACTCGGTATACTGAGTTTAACTGAGTAAAATAATTCGCTAAAACTCAGTTACATAAAAATGCATGTAAAACTGTCAGTATAGGCATAGGCCGTCTGAATTTGATTCTGAAAAATTGCATGTTACTATAAGCGCTCCAGTCAATAACTTTTTCATGAAAGTTTAGGCGTATTCACAGGCAGTTGTAGTCTAAGCATAAAAGCAAAATGATAAGATAAGCAATAGGTAGATGAAGAGAGAAAAGTAAAGATGGAAACTTAGTAAATGAAAGCATTATCTTGCAAGGTTTAAGAACGTAACAAAAGAGCTGATCTAAATTCGCGCAAAAATATAAGCCTAGAATGACTGGTACTTATAAAAGTAACCAATGTGTAAACTTTCTATGGAAGGATAAGTCTGTATGTTTATACAAAAAAGATCTGTTTAAGCAGGCACAAGCCTGCTACAGCCTATAGACCTAAACTGAACTGTATAGCTTCAAAGTTGCGGTACATGATTTTGTCTATAATTGAGATCAACCTTCATTACTTGCTGTAGCTAAGTTACAGCATCTTCCAGTATAAGCAAAATTATCTTGATAATATCTAAAAGGGACATTCTGTAATTAATTGCTCATCTTATCTCAACTTTGGTCTCGCGCATTTTTTACTCATCCCTGCCCAACCCAAGGCACGAAGCCATGCTAGAAGCTAGGGATAGGACAGCGCGGTCCTTAGCCAACTGAGCTATCCCACCACCTAGTATGAACAATGCACAAGTTAAAATAATCCTACGAAATGCATCAATATAAATGAAGATGCTTTAAAAAATAAATTAGACTTAAAATAATTCAACAAAACCATTTTCTATTCTTCTTCTGTTTCCTACCATAGTAGTTCCTAAAATCCGTATTCACACATTCAAGTGATTACATTTGCATCACTGCTATAACAGTTTTTCAGATAAGCGGTTTTTCTTTATATTTAGACTACGAAGCAAGCATAATATCATATATAAAAACAATACAAAATGTCACGCATTAGTATTACTTTGAACTGTGACATAAATCATCAATTACGCTTCCATGATAATGCGATCGAAGTAAGAGCATATCTATCACAATAAATACCTTCAAAAACAAAAGCCGGATAGAACAAATAAGGGAAGTTCAGAAGAAAGTTTTATTGTGTCGCAACATGACAGATGCCTCCAATAATTCTGGCTTTAATGCACCTCTTCGAGCTTCGGAAGATGCCACAGACACATCCTTATATTCATTGCATTACTTTTGTTGTAGGCCTATGTGCAAAAATATATTTAATTCATGCCTAGAATTTTTTTTAAAAAAACATTTTATGCGGTAGGTAAATTGTGACAAGCTTCACAAAATAAAATTTATGTAGCCTAAATATTTATAACCAGCGAACTCATCTCGCCTTCCTCGAATATTACCTTCTTGCTGTTTTCTTGAATTGTTAGAATACTCGCGTTCAATAATGAAGTCATCGTTTCTAAAACGTTTGGAGCACAGAAAAGCATTTTTTGCTTTATCCCGCGTGAATCCGTCATCTTGATGACGTACTCTTCGGTACAGTTCATCAAAAACCTCGCTCCTCGAAACGCGAAGTATAAAATGTGACTAAGGAAAGGAAGGCATGTAAATGTATATCTTATCGACTTTTTGTCTTATAATTCCTAATGAAGTTAAAGCTTTCAACCGTAATGTGTTGTAAAACGGGAACATGGTTTATTTATTTTGCTTGTTCCTCCCTTTGATTTGGCCACTGACCAACAGGCTGTAGGTTTCAATGTTCATCACTTGGTCAGAGGTTCTCTCTGTTTTGCGATAACGCACAGGTTTGAGGGAAAATCTGCTTCTCCAAAAATGACCCTTCTTGCGTATAGCCGCGATGAGAGAAATTTCACAGTTTCCCATCCCGGCCACTACTATAAAGGCCCGTATTCATAGTGGCAGCTTCAGCTATGTCTTAGACGCAGCTAAGCTACGACTTCGCTAAGACCCGAATTTCATTGCTATCTAACTGGGATTCATAAAGATTTCTAAGAATAGCCGTGACTAAGCTGCCGCTAAGCATCGAAGAACCAATTAGCTTCAAACCTTCATTTCTCGCATGCACGCATTGTGTGAACACAGCTGTGAGGGAGACTGGCTGCATTGCACTCGGCCGTCTGACGTTTGACAATGTCCCGGTCTGAAGAGCGCAAGCGGAAAGCACCTTTTCACGATGATGAAATAGCTGTTCTGGTAGAAGAGCCGATGCCTGGTGACGAGTCTAGTACGGAAATGCGAAAAGAGTGCTGGCAGAAAATTACGTCGGTTTTGAGCAACGGCTTCGGGCACGGGAGAACGTGGGAGCAAGCCTCAAAGAAGTGCAGCAACTGCAAGCACATGACAAAAGAGAAGACATGCCCAAGGAACAGGCGGTGGCTCTCCTATCTCTGCACTTCCGACCTACATGGCTGCAGTGGCTACTGTGTATGATGGCAGTGCCTCTTTTCATGGCATCACAGGTGGCCTTGAGAGCGGAGCACCTGTCATTGATCGTAGACAGTTTGATTTGGGTAAAACTGAAGCCCACACTCACTCTGCTATTGAGACGAGGAGTCATGCGAGTAGCAGCTTCCAGTCTACGGATGGAGAACGTCACAATGCACGAGTTCCCGAGTAAAATTACCGTTGTCAGTTTAACAAATACTTACCAAGTACTTGGCATTAAAGTCCTAAACATTTAAGAAATATTTATCAAACCTAGTACATTTCCTAAACATTTACTAAATATTTAGCAAACTTTCCAAACTTCCACAAAATATTTGGCAAATTCTCTGAACTTTTACGAAATGTTTAGTAAATATTTTGTAAATTTTCCAAACTTTTACAAAACATTTAGCAAATTATTTCTAGCTTTTATAATATGTTTAGCAAATAATAAGCAAATTTTATCCTACTTCATAGGCGATTACGAAACATTTGCAAATTTGAATTCATGAAAAATATCTTCTTGTATGAAATGTTTTATATTTATCAAATAGAAAACCAAAACAATCATAATTCGGCAAAAAGATAGTTAGTAAAACGCTCTGCTCGAATTATTCATGCTCAAAGTCGTTCAAAATCCGTACGGCATATAAAACTGCATGACTATAATAAAATGACTGATCTTGCTAAAATTATGCTTTGTACGATAACATTCATAGAGATTACAAAAACTGAGCCCTGCTCCCCAAAGTAAACAGCAGAAGGAATGGATATCCTTCAAAAATACAATTTTTCATACGTATTTGGAAAATGAACAGAGTTTTATATAGTAGCACATATCGAACGATCCGATACAAATAATTTTTATGAATATCACTTTTATCAACATAAAGGAAATTTGTCTATCCGGATTTGATCATTCTTCATTTGAAAATCCTTCCAACCGGAAAGCATGCCCACAGCCCGAATACGCATTTCACTTCATCTGAAACACTGTCATTTCGAGTCAAACACCGTCGCGCCGTTATCAGTTACATTTTTAAGAATAGAGGTGATATCACGAAAAATTTACAGTTCAACGGAGAAACAGTCACTACCAAATGAAGTTTGAAGCGATGATACAAGGTCACTGAAAAAAACATCTTCGCGGTTGGACCACAACACGGTTGTCCGAATCTGATGATGGCTGGGACGTTGCGAGTATGAGAGATTTATGGATAAAGAATAATTCCAGTAGTTTTCGGGGTTAATTAGCTCACAAGACAAGACGGAAAAGCAGCCGAATGTAGGTCAGGTATTGAGTCATCGATGGACAGATACACAGCCTCAGCAATCAACACCTGTAAAAAAGAAGACAAATTTTGTGCTGATGTGGAGAGCAGAATTATGAAACTTAACGGATCTTAATTAACATTCTATGGGTAGGCCTACTCAAAGTTCAGAAGATAAATCATTTATAGAAAATTTTAGGTGTTACAGTAAAGACTATTAACCCTTTGACAGCGATAAGAAATTGCTAAGTAATTTTAATATTTTTTTTCTCTGATATGAATGAGAAGTGACTAAGATAACATATTTTTAACTTAAATATTTCAATTTTTCAATACTGTCCGAAATCTGGGATGGGTCACATGTGACCCAATCGCCGGTAAAGGTAAAAGTAATCGAAATATGTGAAATTCTAAATTTAGTCTGTATGTACTTTATTATGATTAAATTACTACCTGTATATTGTTTATGATGATAAGTAGGTATTAGAATAAACACTATTCATTGAAAAAAGTTAGATAAAAGTTCGTTTTTCATGTACGTGCATATAAACTTCAGCATATAATTCATTTACAGATTATTATGAAACATTTGGAAACAATTTCGTTTCTTGAGCAAACAAAGAGGTACACTGCACGTTACACATGAGACAAAGGTTTTTCTGTCTTGTTTCGCCTTTGCGCAACGAGCACAACGCTTCCTATCACCAAACGTAGGAAGATGTGCTATTTCACCAGATGAAGGAATTGATGTAAATTTCCTTTTAGTTGCCTTTGATTTGGAAGAAGCCCTTAGACGGCTTGAGTATTGAGCAATCAAACCTTCAGCAACACTAAGTTTGAAATTTTTGAGATCAATGTTGTCTGATGTGAATTTCCTGAAAACTATATGAGAATTGACACAAGCGATGTCAATCAAATCAAAGAAAATGCGCAGGTAGAACCTGTATTTTGATCTTCTGTCCAATTGATAAGTGGTCTTCAATTGGTCTGCAAGGTCCACACCTCCCATTCCACTATTGTATTGCTTGATTACAGTGGGCAATTTATTGCAGTCTTTCCGCTTGTTCCTTTCTGTCGCCTATACACAGAACTTACTTCGTCGGCTCCATCGACATTGTTTGCCAGAACTACGACCGACCTGAAATTAGAGAGTTGATAAAACTATCATGCAATTTACATACATTTATACTTCGACACAAACGTAGTTTCAAAGAGTTCTAAACAATCTAACAATCTTACCTAAGCCTGTACCTTTTATCTCAATATAGCCTATTCGTAGTTAGGCTTCTAGAACACTCCTTACGAATTAGATAAAGTAATTTCTTATAACGCTTACAATGATTTTTAAGTTCGGATGAAAAATGAATACATAAGAAACATTATGATCAGAATTATGAATATGTCAAGCAGCCGATACATCAGAACGAACCTGTTATCCATCCATTTGCAACAAAGAATTTGATTCGAAAATTTGAAATCGATATCGCCTCGCTTCATGCATTTGTCCTCCTGAAAAGGTCAATTCAGTTATAACAGTAACACAGTTGAACATTATTTTTAAATGTTCAAAATCCATTCCTTTTACTATATTTGATAGATCGTCGAAATTATGTTTGATATCTATAGATATTAGATCGAAGTTCATAAACATACAAATATGAGAAATCAAAAATATATCGAAAAATCTGGCGCCACTTGACTACATGCGGAAATTTCTGTATACTGATAAAAAATATATACGTGCACCGCTACTAAATCTGAAGAATGACTAAAACTTGCCCCAACATATTGCTGAGGTTATAATATTGTTAAGAGCATTAACCTTCAGTTTGCAGGAGCTTAAAAATTAATAGGCTTGAAAATTTAAGTAATCATGGTAATTTACTTAAAATTCTAAGACATTAAAAAATAGTTGCAACTTCACTTACTTTTAGACGGCGTGGCATGTTCTTTCTGTTTACTCTTGCAGTCCCCATAGCATAAATCCCATTTTCAAATAATTGCTTGATCAACCTTGGACTTGTGAAGAAGTTGTCGAAAAAAACTTGACAGTAAGAACCGTTGAGTTTCTACATAATTGTAGAACCACACTTTCGCCTAAGTTGTATTCTTGCGTTGCAGTTTTGCGACCAAGATAAATATCAAATTGATACACGTATCCAGTTTTGCTGCAGCATCTGAACCACATCTTAAAACCCCACTTGATGGGTTTTGACTTAATATATTGTTTCATAGACGATTTACCTTTAAATTTTATCATATGTTCGTCGACGCCTTGCGAATCAGAGTTCTCAAGCGATGCTTGGAAAGCGCAATTTAAATGATTAATTACGAATCTAACTTTAGCCGCTTTATCACTTGTCGAATTATCCTCCTGCGTATTATCAGAAAAATGTAAATTCTGTAGAATTAGTTTGAATCTGTCTCGTGGCATGGCACACTTCACACCATCATTTCCCATGTAAGTGGCTGTTGACCAATAATCATCAATTGATGGCAATTTATTAATTGACATAATATAGTTCAAACCAATAAAAGCTGACATTTCTTCTGCGTTTGTCATGAACGCTCGACCACGTTGCTGAGCATATAAGTTCGTCTGTTCAACAATATGAGAAATAAGAACTTGCCAATTTGTCACTGTCTTGAAAGTATCCAAAGGTGGCGAGTCGACACTTAGATTGCATAAAACCTCTCCAACTAAATTGCATTCTTTTCGATCTATGGGAAGTTCTTTATTTCTCCAAGTCCAGTCAGGTTCTTCTACAGGTGCCTTTTCTTTCTTGTTAGCATCACCTTCACCATGAATCGTTGCTGCTGATATAAGGGGGAAAGACGTAGTTGGCTCTTCAGCTGAAATGTCTCGTTCTTCTGATTCGGGGCATATGAACTCCGTATCGGAATCATTCATCAAGTTTTCAATGTCTTCTTCGTCGTCGCTGTTTACTGACTCGAGTAGCGCGTATATTTGATCAGAATTCATTTGAGTTATATTGAAATATCGCTTTCGTGATGAACTGTTGGTGGCCATCAGTGGTCGTACGCGGCAATTTCCCATTTTTCACGCAGGGCCACAAAATTCACGCAGGGACTCATACATACATCACAAACGTATAGGCCTATGTAGATCTACGTAATATAGGCCTATGTAAAGGTCTTCGGATGGCTTATGCCTAAAATGGTGAAATCGGAAACTGAAAACTGCCTCATTTCACCATACTTGAAAAGATCATGATGTTGATTATGAGCGTCGAAAAGCTTTCTGTATATATGACATTGACAACATAAAGTGCGAAACTGCATCTTGATTCACACCACGCATAGTACATGTTGTAGTAGCTGAAAATCATTGTGATATAAGCCTACATGTAGGTGCATCTATAAATCACGTTCTTATAATTCAAGTACACCAATGACGATGTCTCTAAATGTGCATGCTGAACTTTAGTTAAGACTTGAACATGTTATATCTGTAAGTATGAAAATCTACCCATCCTTCGACATAAGAAATACGTCCGTCTGTAGACTTTTTGTACTTGACTGCAACAAATACATGCACATGTATATCACTCATGAAACCTACATAGTGGGAATGCATAGTGGGACACCTTCGTAGTGGGAACCTCCAAGTTACATGGCACAAGGAAAAATTAACTGGATAATTTACGTTCTTTGTTATCTTTAACAAGCATCAATTAAACAAGAGTAACAATATCTAGAGGCACGATAGTAAATAAAGTAAGAATCAAAATTTGGTAGAAAGATAAAGGAAAACAAATACAAACAGAAGTCCTGTAGAAACAAAATTACGGAAGTCTTGAAATCTTGATACAAAAATATTCGGAAAAGCAAATCTATATGGAGAAAATCATGTACATCTTGAATGAAGTTGAGGCATTGTCAACAATTTATTAACACTTGTTCGGCACATAATGAAAAGAAGCACGGGCTGAAACTAAAGCGCACGTTTGTACTTAGCGACTTAATGGTTAAATATTGTCGATATGTATGAAGATGACACCTTCGATGAGGTTCTCCATTCCTTTGTGTAGCAATTATACATTCATATTGAATTATTAAGAGAATAAAATACTTCAAAGATAGATATGTGCATTGGATTCAAGATAAAATTTTATCGTCTGTTTTCCATGAGGTCTTACGTACATGAATGTACGAATTTTTCATTTCCCGAACAAATGTTAACAATTGCTTCACGTGTTAACAAAAAGATTCAAACTTTCTTGCTCAGCTTCATGAATTTGCCTGACAAGTCGGACAGCACTCTTTCGGCTACCCTTTTTTCAGCTTTCAGCTGTTTAGTAACCAATTTCTTCTTGCTCTCCATGTGGATGTTTTCATCATCAGCTGCAGATTTCATAAGTCTTTGTGCTTGCTCCATCAGTTGGAATGCTTCTTCCTTCTTCTTTGAAGCCTCCACTGCTTTTTGGTCCACCTTCTCCAACCTGTCCTTTATTTTCAGCAGCTTCCGATCTTTCTCTCGCTCAGCTCTCAGCTTTTCTTCATAGGACTTCCGCTTAGCTTCTTCATCTTCTTTTTCTTTGTCCTCCGCTTCTTTCTTCAATCGCAAGTGGTACGTTGTACGTGCATTAGCTACACTATCTCTCAAGCCAGGAGTAATCGGCACTTCGTGACACTGCAGATTTGCCGAACTCATGTACGATTTGATAAAAGTGAGCGCTTTTACACTCTGTTGGTCTAAACAGGAACGCTTTTTCGTTAAAATGTCCGTGAGAGTAGAAAACGTTCGCTCAACGTCAGAGTTGCCGTGTGGCAGTATCAGGCAAGCCCGAACGAGACGCTTCATGATTGGAAAGTTACCTAAATTCATGACAAATTTCCAGTAATCAATTAGATCATCTGGTTCCACGGCAGAACACTGGGATGAGCTACTAATGTCAAGCATCTTATATGCACGGATTTCCACGCGAAGCTGAGTCTGATCATCATCACCGTTAACAATTTTTGGCATGCTCTTCGCCACACTCATTGCCATTTTTTCTAAATATTCTGAGTCTTTCTTTTTCGGATCGAGAAATCGCATGTTTCTCAAAATGCCATTATCAAACGGCAAATAATGAACTAGTCGTTTGCTGCATTCAATGAAAAACTTCTTCACCTGATGAAAGAAGCAGATTCTTTGGCTGTCCGTCATTGTAACGACCAGCAATTTCGTGTCTTCTCCGATTACTAATTGCTGATCAGGCAAAATTTCGTCTTCTTCAATGCTTTTCCAAGGAGCTCTCTTATCGATCGCACTTTCCTTCTTAAACATGGAAATCCATCGGAGAAGAAGTTCTTTCATTTGCTCCCAAATGGTGTGAATCATGGTTCCTGAACTTTGAAAGATCTTTTCGAAGCAATTGAGAGGCCTCAGAGCATGAGATAAAAACATCAACAAAGCCCGGGTCATTGGGTCACAAAGTGCTAGTTTCAACCTCACCAATCGATCAGTGCTGGTGGACGAACGTGACTTCGTCACAAGAGAAGTGAAAAAAAAGACCAAGGCGTCGTACTGTTCCAACAACCTTTCGATAACAGGTAGACATTGAAGCCACCTTGTCTCCACATGGCGAAGGAATTTGTGGTACTCAACGTCCATGATTTCTGTCGCCAGTCTGTAATCAGCATCGTCATTGTATCTAAAAAAATTGTAGACATCAGAAATCAATTGTTCAAGCTCAATGGCATCGATAACGTCACAAGCATGCTTTACACTGTTGTGCACGTAGTGCAGACTGCACCCACCGACGTCTAGAAGATGATCGATTTCTTTTTGCAGGCGTACTATAACCCCTGATTTGGCACCGCGCATAGTATTGCATGAATCGGACATGACTGAGAGAATATTCTGTAATGGTATATCATGCTCCTTGAAGGATTTCAATAATGTCTCAGTAATACACTCAACAGTAGTATTAATCAGTTCCGGAATATCGAATGATTGAACGATAAGCTCCCAGGTTTCAGGTTTCAAGTATCGAACAACAATTCCTAAGTGCTTCCGCAACTTATTTGCTTCATCGATTTGGAGGGCAAAGTTGCATTTGCGTAGGTCTTCACTAATCTTTTCATGGAAGTATGGATAAATGCCATCTTTAATTACATAAGCTGTTTTTCCCTCTTTCAGAGACATCATAGAAGCACATGATTTTGGAAACATAGAAGAAAATGCTTGACAGCAATGATTAGTGCTCAAGAAGGAGGCACTTGTCTCAACTGTATGCAGAGACCAGATAATTTCAGATTTCAATACATCTTCCGAGGACTGACTAACAGCTAATGTTTTGACACAGAAATTTGCCATAGATGGAGAAATTTCTACAGCCGCCATCGCTTTCTTGTGATGATCTGCCTTACTGTGCGATTTTAAAGCCGTTACTCCTGTTTGTGATATGGCTATGTCTTTCTTGCATACGAAACAATGTGCTTTCGTGCCATCCGCTGACGATGGACGACACCATTTCCTCATTAAGGCATTATTTTTATCATATTCATCCAGCCACTTCGGATTCCAAACGGTTTTTCTTTCACTTTTCGAATCCTGGAAACGAAATAATATTTATGAAAAATAATTTCAGCTGACTATTGAAATCGGAAAACAGCTACTTGCTGAATTCAATGGCTGCATGCACAATAGGTTAGATACTTCAAGAGGTTGTATGTCCTTATCATTCTTTCAATGTGAGAAAGAAGCTGTATCTCAATAACTAATCCTGATAACTTTTCACAATGCATTTTCTAATTAACATATTAGGAATGTCAGCTCATCTTCGCTTATATTTCATTTATCGTCCTATGCATGTACACTTATGCATACACAGAGCGTTTCACAAAGTTAAATCAGAACTTTTTAAACCCATCTTAAATTCAACCTACCCAACCTTAACAAAGGTGTACCTACTGTACCTACCGAGTATAATTGATCTTATTTTTGAATTATTGCATATGTAAGTAGAATGAAATTCCGTTTTAGCAGCATAGTTGGTTATGACAAGGAAAGAAGCCCAAAGCTGCTCTTTATGAGTATGTTGTTTTTTACTGAATGTCGTTCTCCCAATATTTCAGCTGTCACAGACAGCTTCAGGGGCAGAAGGTGACTGCCGAAATGTTGGGAGAACGAATTTCAATAAAAAACATAAATTGCAGCTTTGGTCTTCCTTTCCTTATCATAATTGCACATCGTTTATGTTGAGAAGCTATCACTTTCGCAGCACAGATTCAGAGAAGCAAAACTCAAATACGCTATCCAATAATGGCTGCAAGTGCAATAACAAGGCTACATGTTCAACAGACGGTCCGAATTTCATGAAAATTTGATTCGGGCAACGGCCATGAAACTCATCCGGGCCATTTTTCATGAACTACATTTGGACCACTGTGGGAACACCGTCTTTAAGATGAATTGAGACAGCTAAATGAAAAAATGCTCAACTCTAACATAACATTAAGAATTCTACGCCTAAAATTCTAAAAAAACTAACTTTGTAAGCACACAGCCACATGTTTAGGTGTATTAGGCACATTTCATGAAAATATGGCATACATACAATAAGACGTCATTATGCAAATAGGGCAGTGGTCTATGGAGAAGTTTCCTATATGGACACCTATACTTCTGAAATGACCTAAGCCGAACCCATGAAATCACATTTCATTAATTGGCGACGTACATACATAATTTTGTCATACTTGTCACTTTTGAGACGCTATTTTACCAATACGATATTCAAGCTGCGCAAAACATGTCTACAAGCATAATTTATGGCAAAGATTCAGTGCCGTTACTTCATTCTTTTCATCGTTTAACTAGCAATGTAATAAGAGAGAAGGCTTAGTCTTCGACCGCTTACGTTGATAAAATAAATATAATTAATCTGACGTTTCGCCACTGGCTTGATCACAGACTGAAGTAAAGAGTCAGTTTTGGACATTTATATCAGGCTTGTTTGAACAGATCTCACCTGATTCCACTTTGCGACGGTAATGATAACTCCTCAGGTTGCGGTGCATAGCAATGTAATGACTGTTTGATCATATACACGTAGGCTACTGCATACAGAAGATGAAAAAATGAAAACTCTTGTGTATTAGGCTTGCTAATTTTGAAAATGCCTTCCTGAGAATCGTTGAGGAATCGCTCATCACGGTAGCAATATTTGATTATCTAACCATATCAACCTTTTAAACAATATACTTCGATACTTTTTCCTTCTAGTGTACGGGTAGCTGTCTAAAAATCTTCACTAATGAAAAATAGAAATCAAAAGCATTACAGTCTTACAAAGTTGAGTCAGAAAGTCAACAACTGAGAATGAAGCATTAAAAACTCCGAAATATTGAAATGTACCAACGTATACGGAAATACAGATACCGCCTGATCTAATGTCAAGAAGTGGCTTGCGATGTACTTTTGATATAAAATGCTGCTTAGACCTATACTTGTGGAATGCTTTGATATTTTTTTCTGAATGGCATGAACGGGCCGGGGACAACCGGTTGATCAAGGTTCTCAACTTTTAATGATCAACATGCTCTGGTTCATAGCTGTTAACCTTTTTACTCAAAGTGGTCATTATCGGTAGATTAGAGCAGCTTAAAACTGCTTCTAAGATCATGTAAGTTAGTCACTCATGACTGAGTTCATACAGAGCAAAGATGTGGAGAAGTTTTTCACACGAGTGAATGTTTTGAACACACTTCAGTGCAACAAGCTTTGGTATTTACTATAAGCAGCAATACTTGGCAAGTGGAAAGTATAATACGAATACATCAGTTGTTAGCGATTAGCTGACCTTTTCATTTTGTAACTTAATTTGCCGATAACTTTTTCTTGAGCGCATTGACCCTTGCCTTGTTGCTACAAGTCGTTTATCCCTTACTATCTCGTTTTAAAATGGTCCATTGTCCCGTAATAAACTCTGAGTAGTGCGCTGTCATGAGTTCTGTCAAAAGGAAATATAAGGCACAAGTTTTGTGTGTGGTACATGGTATCAAAAAGAACAAATCGTATATGAAGATTTTCATGTTCTGACAAAAGAGCAACGCTGTCGTTCAGTACACTTGCAAGTAGTGCTCAGGACTTAGCTACACAAAATAGCAATGATGTGGAAAACAGATGAATCAAAATGAACAGCTTTATCCATAACGTTCAGCTCAGTCACCATGACTGCATAGTTCAAAGACCAAACAGCTAACCGACATGAACAACTATTTTTGTAAAATTGTGACACTGCATTACAGCAGTCATTCCGCTAAATGCTAACGCATCTGTAACACATATAACACATACCGAACATGCATGTTTCAAATAATGGCTCCAATTAACTGATATTCTTATGACGTGATAAGAAATACTCTTCAGTTCCATCGAATCTCCAAGTAGCAGAGCGGCTCCCAACGGATGAAGGTATAAATTCTTTAGTTCCTTTCACTGCGCATCTTAAGCATCAGCAAAAATACGCACTCCGGCTCCCATTGACGGATATTCTCAAAGGTCGTTTGATATGCAAAGAATTTTCACTACATAACGGCTCCTGATACTATTCATTCTAGTATTCACCATTCTTTCTAGTCATTCACCACCTGTTGGAAGAACTTGATCTTCTTATTTCAATGAAACACGCATTAGAGTCGAAAAATTCATATATTACTGAACCCATAATAAAGCTTACAAGTAAAAAAGATTTTCAAGATATTGAACGATCACGAATTTAGGAAAATAATAGCAAAAAAGAATTTCAATCATTCATAAAATTCACGCTGAGTGGCTCAGATTTTTCACGCAGGAGCCAAATTTTTTCTCACATTCCCGCACTGCGTGAGCCCTGCGTGAATTCACGCAGCCGTACGACCACTGGTGGCCATAACGAAGCAAAATAGAAACACTCACAGAGACGGCAGAATCAACGATACTCCTACACTTTACAGTTGTCGAAACTGGTGATGCTACTCTCTTTGTACTTTTATCGAATCAGCGTTCAGCTATCAGTCACACAATCTGTCTGTGAGGCTCACATGAAACATACACAATACGTGTATTGAAGCGTCATACTCTGCATACTCCCGTACCACTACGCAGAATCTTTCAGCGAATCAGCATTCATGCACTAGACCATGGATATCCATGCTCAGACAAGAAGTCTATGAAGCTCACGTGAGACCCATATCAACATAGCGATTTTCTTACAAATAACCTACATGAACACAAGCGATATAATCTGCTATTTGAATGCTAACCGATAACCAATGTTCAGAGGATTTCAAATGTAATATTCACAAGAGATTTCCCATCAATATGATAAATGACGAAAAAATTGAAATTTTTACCCTTACCGGCGATTGGGTCACCAGAGACCCAAACAGCAATTTCATCAGTTCTTGAGTAAAAAAAATAAGAAATCGAAACTCGGTTTTCAGATGTTATTTATGACTAGTCTAACAATTCATGCAACCCTGATTTGCTTTATCACTGTGCTTGGTTTCGTCTAGGGGACGGCAAATGTGTTGAATTATTTTTTTCAAATTTAACTGTATTCAAATCATTAAGAGAACACAAATATATATGCAATCAGTCCATATCCCATGAAAGTATTATTTTACGATATATATTGTATAAAGAAGGTGAGAAAAATTACATCAATATACGTCACCCCACATATATAATCATTCAAAAACTTGGGTCACCAGAGCCCAATCGCCGTCAAAGGGTTAAGAAAACTGCTTTTGGATTATTTCATCTCTGACAATGTGGGAAGCGATATTCTTAGGAATTTTGATAGCAAATGAAGATATTCAAGAGTGGTTGAATTGTGATCATTAACAATTTATCAATTATTTTTTTAATCAATACTCTTAGTATTTATCAATAATTTTATTTTGATATTCAAGTACCGGTAACTGTTTTTACAAAAAATGCAATCTGGAAATTAAAACAGAGCCTTACCGATATGTAGCCTATTACCGACTGCTTGTCAACCGTTCATGCGATGAAGATATTCAGGAATGCTTGAATTTTTATTATAGTATTTAATACCGCACATGTAATTTTATTTTGATATTTTATTTTAAACAATTTGTTTAAAATCACAATCTGCAAACACATACACACGTAATGTCATCTTGTCTGCCGCTTATATGAAAGCATCTCTGCAGGTAATTCATGGTGGGCCTACAACTAACATGTGACCATAATAGCTAGGCCTACGATGACATTGAAAAGTGCGAAGCATAATTTGTAATAAGTAAACACAAATTGAATAAAAGAGTAGCAATGAGTTTGTACTTAGATTGTTTTATATTTATCGTAAAGCATGAAAAATTATTGATTTTGCAAAACTAAACCTATTGTTGGACTGCAACGCATGACTGATCTTTATTACAGTGTGCATGTAGCCTACAACGTGCAGTCTGTCGCGTAGCATCTATGCCTTTTGTGTGCTTGATCATTTTTCTTAAACTACTCGAAATGTCGAATACTCGAATGAATTTCGATTGGCATGTCCCTTCCATCCGGAAATGTTGGTGGCGAAACAAACCTAATCGGCTTTTCGTGTGGTCCAACAAGCAATCGTGATTTGCACCAACAGTTGCGAATGGTGACTGGATCCACATCCTCCCAAGCATTATTCATCAGCATAATTGCGTCCAACAGATTCATTTTCTTGGCAAGTTCAAGGGCCGACGAATCACTCATGTTGTCTATCTCTCTCAAGATTTTCCGGCACATTTCTCGACGATAAGTTGCTTTCACTGCTTGAATCACGCCCTGATCACACGGTTGCATAAGCGAAGGCGTGTTCGGCGGAAGGAACACTATCTTTATGCTGCTCAAATTTGAGTCCTTCGGATGAGCAGAGCAGTTGTCACAAAGTAGAAGAACTCTTCGATTTTGTCTCATAAGTTTTGTGTTCCAGTCGGTTAACCACTCGGTGAAATATGCAGAAGTCATCCACCCAGCTTTGTTGGCTTTGTATTCAACAGGCAGGGAAGTTCCCTTAAAGCAGCGAGGTTTTTGAATTTGCCGATCACGAGAATATTTTTCTTTTCGCCGCTCATGGAACAGCAAAATAGGGCGGTAAATCTATCCTTGATTTTCTTGTTTCCTTTTCTTGCGTCATGAATGAATGTCAAAGTTGAATCTGGTAGCGCACGATAGAAAATTCCGCTTTCATCCGCATTCCAAATGTCTTCATCGGAATATCCTTCACGGACCTTAGGCCATTCAGTCTCTAACCACTGTTGGCATGAGACGAGATCTGCGCTATGTCCCGCTCCATGAAGCTTTTTTTGCTGAAGACCTTCTCTCTTCTTCAGACGAGAAAACCAGCCATCTGTTGCCTTGAAACCATCCTTCCCGAGCTTTTCAGCAAGTTCTTCGGCCTTCTCTTTTACGAGGGGTCCACTCAAAGGAGCGTTCTTCTCCCTTGCATTTGCTATCCATTTTACCACCGCAGTTTCAACCGCAAGATCTTTTCCTGACCGCTGGCGCTTCCGATCATTGCCTTGCTGACCTTCGATTGTTGCTCTATCCTTTAGAAGACGACTGAGTGATGTCTGGGAAATGTTCACTTTGAGAGCAGCTTCTCGTTGAGACAGTTTGGGTAATTGATCAAATTCGCGTAAGATCAGTTGTTTCTCAGAAATTGAAAGGTCATTTTAATTATTGAATATATTAATATTATTATTGTCATACTAATTTTTGAATTCGTCTCTTCATGTTGCCAAATACTCGTGTTTTATCAACTGTAGTTTTTAACATCGGCACGCTGTTTTACCCAGATAATCAACGCACATCAGATCCCCGCCAATCAGATCAGTGTGGGTTGAACTAACTCAGCTAAAAATAGCATCTATGTCATGCTCATTCCTTGTTGTAGCAAAATTTGATTCAATTAAGCGACTTATGTGATTCGATAAAGCGATGAATTTTCTATGTAGATGTATATAAAAAAATGGTTCTAGGCAAATCGATTCAATTAAGCGGCTGATTCTATTAAGCGAGATTCCATTAAGCGGCTTCCACTGTATTCAGTTTCCAAATTGAGACAAACGCCAAGGGTTGCGAGAAACAAAGTTATGAATTAGTTTTTCCATGTCAATTTTCTCCAAAGTATCTCTTAGAAACCTTAACCAGCTGTTCTAATATTTGAAAAATTGACTGAGATATGAATGCAAACGTACGTGTCACCCTTCTGCAGCTGTCTTAGAATTCCGAATGCTTTTGATCTCGGTTCGGTTGAAGCACTAGGTGACGCAGGGCATTCTTTCATACTTTTGAGGATAACCTCGTAATTATTCACTATTTCCTTCATTCCTTTGTATCGAACAGTCCAGCGAGTAGGCACGAAGGACGCAAAGTGCTTGACGGTCGATTTTCTGATGAGGATACATTATGTAAAATATTTCGAAACTTCATTGTTCCGGAGAATAACACACCTATATCATTGACAAGACATACTGCATCGCGTATTACCGGCAGTTCAGCAACAGCTGCGGCAACTAGGTTGACACAGTGAGCAGCGCAATTTGTATAATGTGCAAGGGGCTGTCGTTGATGAATCAAAGCTTGTGCTCCAGTATGAGCTCCCTTCATGTTGCTTGTCCCCGCAGATTCTGAAGGGACAGATTGCATCGCTGAAAAGTGTCCATCAGTATGTTGCAGATAGCTTTTCCTGTAGTTTCCTTCGTTTCGTATAGTCCTATGAACTCCTCTGAAGGAACCAAATTTTCGTCCACATACCGAATTGTGATGCACTGTTGGTCCTTTCCGCTGACATCTTGCGTACCGTCGCACATAACCGAGAAGATTTCTGATTCTGTAATTTTCTCTAATATCGTTCTGAGAACATCATGTCCCATATCTTGTAAAATTTCATTTTGTATGTCATGACTGAGTAAGTGCCGACATTTGTCATTGGATTCCCATTTCTCCAGCCATCTCCTTAAATCTGTGTTGTCCTCCGCCCTCAGTTTCAACAGTTGAATTAAGTTGCCGTCCTTATCATCAGCTCCACGTAGAGGAATGCCTTGACGAGCATGATATTGAATGGAAGAGAAGATTGCGCGTAAAGCATTGCGTCTGGAAGTCTGGTCTTCTTTCGATTGCATCTCCAGTGTTTCTATAGTTTTGCATGCTGAACACCGCTCTTTGAATCCAATACAAGCAGTCCTGTGCAGATCACTTCTCTGGTGACTGGAGAAACGTTGAAGTGCTTTTTCCAGTTATTATAACCTTTCGTCGTGAGAGCATCTTCTGATTTCCCGGTATGATGACCAAGTCTGTGTACGTAGTGCTGACAATAAAAACACGCGAATTTTGATCCGTCCCAGTGTAACCATGGATAAAGCTCAAACCGTGATTTTTGAAAACTCATGTTTTCAAAAAAGAAGTTTCATTTCTGTTGGGATAAATGAAACCTCGGGATGATGTGGTTTGTCTTGGATAACGAACGTTGTCAGTTCAATTGATTTTAACTTCTTTTGAATTTTTGATTCAGGTTGAGAGGGAAGAGGAGACAGAGTCTCTGATTGGGATGCTGTAGATGTCTCACGTTGAGAATGAAGAGGAGACGGAGACTGTGATTGGGGTGCTGTAGATGTCTCAGGTTGAGAAGGAAGAGTAGACGGAGACTGTGATTGGGGTGCTGTAGATGTCTCACGTTGAGAAGGAAAAGGAGATGGATACTCTGATTGGGGTGCTGTAGATGTCTCAGGTTGAGAAGGAAGAGTAGACGGAGACTGTGATTGGGGTGCTGTAGATGTCTCAGGTTGGGAACGAAGAGTAGACGGAGACTATGATTGGGGTGCTGTAGATGTCTCAGGTTGAGAAGGAAGAGTAGACGGAGACTGTGATTGGGGTGCTGTAGATGTCTCAGGTTGGGAACGAAGAGTAGACGGAGACTATGATTGGGGTGCTGTAGATGTCTCAGGTTGAGAAGGAAGAGTAGACGGAGACTGTGATTGGGGTGCTGTAGATGTCTCACGTTGAGAAGGAAGAGGAGACGGAAACTCTGATTGGGATGCTGTAGATGTCTCAGGTTGAGAAGGAAGAGTAGACGGAGACTATGATTGGGATGCTGTAGATGTCTCAGGTTGAGAAGGAAGAGTAGACGGAGACTGTGATTGGGGTGCTGTAGATGTCTCACGTTGGGAACGAAGAGTAGACGGAGACTATGATTGAGATGCTGTAGATACCGCACGTTGAAAGGGTAGAGGAGACAGACACTCTGATACTGTGGATACCGCACGAAGAGTTGGATCCGAGGGAATTTGAGATCCCGTCCATGTTGTAGACACCATGCATCCTTTCTTGCATTTGCTCCCTTGCTGTAGCCAATCCAAAAGACTTCCTTTTGCTCCTGTGAAAAAGAAGCGGCTACATACAGAAGATAAAGAAAGAGTTAATTACATGTGGTCTATCTAACAGTGGTTCATAAACTGTAAATGTGATATCCGATGACAGGAAATATAACACATTTATCATGACGTAAATCATGTTTATTATTAATTGACATTTCACGTTTAAGCATATATTGGCACAAAACACCACTTTTTTATATGTTTGATGAAGCTAAATGTCTTGAAGGCATAGTGATAACTTAAGCAGTTGAGTAGCAGAAGTATCGCACCAAGTGTTGGATGGTATATGTAAGTGAAAGAACTACATTTAGCAGTTTGAGAACCACGTACTTGATACCCTCAAGCAGTCTACAAAAATTCACGTCTTCTAGGATTTGTTTATTAGCAAAAAACTCATTATTATTGGTTATCAGTAGGGCAATTTTTTTGACCTAATATCTTGAAAAAGTTGACCTGAAAATCTGAAAAGTTGACAAAAGTTGCCCCAAAGATAAATGATCTGAAGTACAACAGAAATAATATTATTTCCGAAAAATAAGACTGTTGTCCGATGTACAAAATTAAAAACACTACTATTAAATCCGAATTTTGAATCCGAAATTTGAGAAAAGTTACACTTTGTTGTAATGCAAACACAGATACTTTGCTGCATTTGTCGGTAAAAAGTTTCTGTCTTTTGACATAAGTTTTCCGAGCATGGAAAATGACCGTTCCACTGAGGCTGAAGTGGGTTGGTAGCATTGTAGCTCTGCGTACAGCCCCGGGGAGAATCTGCTACGGACGATTCACTATCATAATGTTTGATGCTCTTCTGCGACACATTTCCATGACACAAACCTCCTTTATTTGATTTGTCGGTTTTCCCGACAAAATGGATGTGCTTGTCCTCAGCGTCGTCGCCAAACGTGAACTGGTCAATAGTCAGTGTTCTATGCTCGTTGCGTGATCGCAACCCGAAGACTTAGCTGTTATAATAATATACAGCTGACAGAAGTCCCTCACTTTTGTTGATGTCAAATGCACCAGAAATCCACAGATTTCTCTCATCGTCTGGTGTGACGGGATCCGCTTGACGTTTATGCATATTCACTCCTTTCTCAGTCACCTCCTGCATGCGTCGATCAAGGCAGCGTCGCAAGTAGAAGAACTTTACGTCGTTTGGCTTAATGAAGTTAAGATCGGGTTACCACACTTATCTCGGAAATACCACACATTATTCCGTAGATACTATGGGCGGGATGTTCCTGACCGCCCTTGCATCGAATTTCGAATACGAAATGGGACAAAGTCTTGTTAAATGTCTCACAATTTGCTGATGCCAGGTCATTGAGAGACGGAATATGTCCATTGGGAAACGCTTCATTTCGTGATTTCCTCCATTCGTCGTACACAGCCACACAAAGTTTGTGGGTTCTGCGAGTACTTGCAGGCTTTGTATTGGCAATACTTGATTCTATCTGCTAGGTACTCACAAATTCAAATCTGGACATGTCTTCGCTCGAGAAGCTGTTACTGACTGATGTAGGATGTAAAATGGTGATTTTTGTCCTTCTTCGTGACTAACATGAACGACTGTGAATTATATGACCAATTATGGGGTCCATAATTCCAACATCCGATAAATTTTCAGTTTCTTCTTCCTTATCACATTGCAGTTAGTACAGCTATGGCCAGAAGTCTGGTATATTGACCACTCAAAAGCAATTTATTGAAATTTGCAACGTTACAATTTTTTAGGAACAAATTTGCCATTGATGTCATTCATTAATCGTTCTAATCATCGTAAAAAAGATATTTACACTGTCTCATTCAATATCTAATGTGTCTACCACAGTTTCTAATGACCAGTTGTAGTCGTTGAGGCATGCTGTCTGAGATTTTTGCACACTTCGGAGTGATTTCCTTGCACCAAACTTGTCGTATCACGTCTTTAAGATTGTCCAATCCCGTTCGATTGTGAGCGGAAACCTTGGCCTTGACGATGGCCCAAAGATTTTCAATTGGATTGAGATCTGGACTGCTTCCAGGCCACGGACAAAGAACATCGACTTTTTGGGAACTCAGCCAAGTTTTCACCATCCTTGCGCTATGGCATGGAGCACCATCATGCATGAACTTCGTGGCATGCCTCAGTGTCATCATTGGTCTTAAGCGATCCTGTAAGACTTCCAAATACTTCTTTGCATTCATAGTTTCACCTGGGTTTAAGAACCAGAGACTTCCTCGACCTGTAGCCGACATGCAGCCCCAGAACATAATTTGGGCACAATCCACTCGTTTACATCACCTATGAGATCAGCAGCACAGGAGGCTATCCGAATGGTCACAGTGGACTCTACTTCTCCCGTGCTACTGTCTACCTTATTGAAACGAGCAGTGAGATAGAACATGCCCTTAAGTAAAAATCTATCTAAGCTCGCCAACATTTGATGAATTAAGCCTATATTATTCATCAAGAAAGGATGAATGTCTTGCACAGCTTCAGAGCTTTCTAACTGATAATCGCGAACGAGCCTCTCAAGGGAAAACTTGCCCAGCCTTAGAGTGACGTTGTTGTCAGTGTAAAGATCAGTGGGATGAGTGTGACAGAGCGTGTGTGAAGAAAGAACAAACTCTGTAGGAAAGGTCTTCTGACACGAAGAACAGGAAAAGCCGACGTGCGATGAAGGATGCTTCCTACCTGTTGTTGTCGGTGGTTGCCTCACACTGCCACAGGAACCGCCTTCTATGTGGACTCGCAAGTTGGCGCTGTTGTAGAACGTGCGTCCACAACCTTCACACTTGGGCCGTTGAGGGATCGGTCGGCGCTTTCCTCCCCTGCAGGCACGCCCAGCGGTGTGACGTCTCAAACTGTAGGCTGAGGCGAAGAACCTGTCACACCGCTTTCATTGAAAGTCCTCCTTCTTTTCGACTTCCATCTCCCTCTCCTCTCCCACTATCTCTAACTCCTCCTGCTCCAACAGTCTCTCCACCGACTTGACGGAGAGGAGAGGGAGGTCGACCGCTGCAGGTGGTGGTGGTGGCGATGCTGGGTGTATGACCATGGACGGGAGGGAACGTCACCGTCCAGGAGGTAGGCCGCCAGATCTGTTGAGAAAAAGAGAAAAGAGATTAGTAACATGATCAACATTTCAAGTTTGAAGTCTTAGCCCCCATTTCCCAATCACGATTACTTACCATCTAAGGACTGTAACTCCGGCAGCAAGGATGGGCGCGGAGGAGGCAGGAGAGGGACACGAGCCGAGGGTGGAAGGGTCCTGGGCTTCGGTGTCGGAGGGACGAGGAGCCGGGACTGGCGCAGGGACGGACGCAGGTAGCGGAGCTGGTGGTGGTGGAGGTGGGGCGATAACGATGCCCGAGAAAGGGGTCGCACCATGGGCGGAGGTAGATGAGCGGGAAGGTAGGCCCGGAAATTCCTCGCGGTATTTCCGCCTCGCGGCTTCCTCCCACTTCTTCTTCTTCGCCATATCTGTAGAGAGGAAAAGAGATATTAGATAATGAGACAAGGATGATGCAGAGGATCTGAAACATTATAAACATGAGATGTTAAAGATACTTACACTTGCCAAGCAGCTCATGGGCTTCCCCGATTGCTCCTTGGGGGACGGGTTCCCCATTACGATTGCATTCATGTACTGAAAAAGAATGACGGCAAAGATTAGCAGAGGTAAATTTGGATTCGGTTTAAACATGAACAAAATAAGGGAGGGCTGTTGATTTTAATGAGGATGTCTACTCTATTGATGTTAGTAATAGAGTCAACCTTGTTACAAATACTTACATTGCTCGATGGTGGCTTTCTCCATCTCAGCAGCAATTCGATAGTTCTCAATTTTTGCGAATTCCATTTTTGTTCGATTACAGACAGCAGATTATGTTAGTAGATTTCAATCACTGAAAAGGAAAGATGAAAATCGTTTCATTTGCCTAGTCAACGTTTGGGAACAATCATTGAAGTGACATATAATGAATTACATTTCACTCTACTCCATATCATAAAGACTAACCTTTGTCGAATGGCTGAAGTACTCTGACCTGGCGAGAGAAAGCGTCACGTTGAGTATGAAGTCGAACGCCCAACATGAGCAACGGCTGAGAGGTTTCGGTCTAACAAACGACGAACAACCCGTGCAACGCAATCCCTCTACGGCAGTACCCGCCGTCCCGAAGGAACGCTCGAGCAAAGGAGGTATTACAGCGATGATACGTTTTATAACCAAAAGATATGATAGCAAGAGACTATTCAACTTGATAGCAAGTCAAAACAACCTGATAGCAGGAGCTCACCGACACTCACCTTGTGAAAGATAAATGTGAAGAGCAGAGCTGGTGCACTGCCTTCTATAAGATTTTCCTAAGCAGTGAATGGATGAGACCTCTCGTCCAATCACAGACGAGCTAGAGTTCCCGATGTGTGCACGCACATTTGTAACGCGTTATTGAAATCGTCCTAGGCAAAATGATGTTTAGCAATAGACTCAACCATGGCGCCCGAAGTCAATACATTGAAACATGATGATCGCACGATTCGTTTTCATCAAGAGTGCTTCGGAGGCTTAATACAAGATTACATCCTTGAGTTTCAAAGGGAGGAGACAGAATTGGAAGCATGTTTAGACTACACACGAAAAATATTTACGGAGTTGATATCTTATTTCAAAGACAGTCTCATCAAGGCTCACTTAATTGCACATGTCAATTACACTCATTTTCCAGAAGGTTAAGTAGCGGAAAGTGTTGACTTTCAATTTCGTTCCTACGGACAAGAATATGTTACTGATACTTCTGAGTTTTATACACGACATCTGCGGAAGATTATTTCTCGGATAGACAACTTTCATGGTTACGGCGATCATTTGCTTCTGAATAAAATAAAGCATATTGTCATTGCTATTAGTAAAGTGGGTTTCAATGATGTTAAATCAAAGACCAAATAAAGTATTTTTTCATGACTCTTGTGTTGTGCTAAACTTTCTAGTGCTGTGGTGAACACTGTTTTCATATAACATTCTAAACTCTCAGTCTCATTGCAGTAGAAAACTGCTTTTAGTAAACCTGATGAAGCGAATCTAACAGTCATGAAGTTTGAATTTTCTAATAAGGGAACATTTGCCAACTGTCTCCAATAAAACTTTCTAACACTGTGAAAGTAAGTTACAAGACAATCTACACTGTGCAGTAAAACCTTTTCGATAAAACTTTCTAGTGCTGTGATGAGTTCGGTCAGTCATACGTCAATGATCAAACTTTATTTTCACAAACGTGCGTTGCCGGTAATATTATTTGACTACACTAACGCTTGCATTTCATGACACTTGTGTTTCATAAAACGTCATGATCAAACTTGACTAACTATACATCAACCTGTGTAACAGTAAAAATATTTGACTATACTAAACTTTGCTTTTGCAAACCATGATACACTTTCTGACTAGACTTGCGAATAAACCTTCGATGATCAAACTTTTTAACTATACATCAACCTGTGTGGCAGTAAAAACTTCGTACAACATGATACACTTTCTGACTAGACTTGTGAATAAACCTTCGATGATCGAAGTTTTCTAACTATACATCAACCTGTGTGGTAGTAAAACTTTTACAAACCATGATACACTTTCTGACGAGACTCACGAATAAACGCAATGATCAAACTTTCTAACTATACATCAACCTGTGTTGCAGTAAAACTTTTGTGCAACATGATAAAGTTTCTGACTAGACTTACGAATAAACGTCATGATCAAACTTTCTAACTATACATCATCAACCTGTGTTACAGTAAAAATATTTGACTATACTAAACTTTGCTTTTGCAAACCATGATACACTTTCTGACTAGACTTGCGAATAAACCTTCGATGATCAAACTTTCTAACTATACATCAACCTGTGTTGCAGTAAAAAACCTTTGTACAACTTGATACACTTTCTGACGACGTTCACAAGAGCTTGTTCACTACTGAAGAGAGAAGTCTGTGATGTGTTGCGTGTGGCGCAAGGGTGGCCTCCCATTTCATTCCATTCATCATTTTTCTTCCCCTCTGCATTCCATATCCGAGGATATGTGGCGGGCTTGGGACCGCTTTAGCTGCATTAGAAGGTTGGCCCTTAAAAGAGCCCATGGGTCGTTCTCCGTCCACCGACACTACTACTGCAAACACTCTGAAAGGAAAATAATAGGAGATTAGATGAGCTACAAAAAATAATTATGTTGAATAGACTTACTGGGAACCTTCTTTCTAACTTTTCTGACGACGAAGTCATCAAGCTCTCCATTGATATTCATCGTCATGTGGAGGTAGCGAACTCCATCCCCCTCGTAACACAAATGCGTTTCGTTCAAATCGCTGGAGATTGTGGAGACATCACATATGTTATTCTCAAAGAGGGGAAGATGAACCTCATATACTCTCCTTTTTCGACACTTCAAACGCTCATGCAGTCGCTCAACTTCACCCACCAACCTCTTATTAATACCCTTCACCTCCTCCGTCTCCTTCATCACGCTTCGCATCCGCTCTATCTCTTCATCCTTCCTCGACACACTCGCCTGCAAACTCTCCACCAAACCTGCCTTCCTCATCAACTCGCTCCTTTCCGCCATCCATTCCTTCTCCTTCTTTCTCAAGCTCTCCAACTCTTCCCTCGTTGCCCTATACCCCTCAAACTTTGCCATCAACTCTTCATTCTCCTTCAAAACTTTTCTATTATTACTTTCCAAACCCATCACACGATCCTTCATCCTCACAAATGCCTCCGTATCATACCCTCTTCCTGCCGTGGCGATGACGCTACCATCGGCTTAGCCACTTCCTTCCCCTCCCACTCTTCCTTCAAATCCGCTATATCCCCAAACAAATCTTCCATCACCGCATCCAAATCAACATCATCCTTCTTCTTCATTTTCGCTCTCAACTCAACTTCCTCACTCGAACTCTCATCACTCGCATTCGTCACCACTTTCTCCCCAACCACGTCCTCAATCGTTGCCACCGCCTTCCTCACCTCTTCCCTTTCCAACAACTCTCCCTCAAACCACGTCTTGAACCCCTTCTCTCCGATGTTCCCACTCCCACACTGTAAATGAGCCTTGATAAATTCCTTCTCATCCCCCATCACACATTTCCGAAAAGACACACACAACCTCAACATCACTTTCCTCTCATGGCCCATCGTCCCCTCTTTAGCTTTTAAATGCTTCTTCGGCTCACTCCCTCTGGCAATCTTGCCGCAACTGCATTTGCCAACCAACATCTTAGCATTGCTCGGTTTTGTCATGATAATTCTGTAAAGATAGAGTAAAATTTGATAGCAAGTGTTTATAGGATACTACTTGCTGATATGCATTGAAAGACTAAGTCACCAAACATTTGATAGCATACGTTGGAATAAAATCTAAAGAGTATGATTCCTAGCTTTATCCTATATCCCAAAGTTTGATAGCAAACCTTGTCACAGCACTCACCGTTCGTCTTGCAACTTGAAACAGGAGTGAAGACTAGAGAAAAGTCGCGGTTTATATACTCAGGGAGCACAAAGCCATGATTCAGACTTTCCTTATTTGGCCATGCTTTTAACTTGACAACAGCAGTTTTACCATGTATGGGCATCGACAGTCACCGTGCTTTCCATTACCAACTCCCAACACAAAGACGGATTCCCCTATGACGCGAAAAGGTTTGAGGTCAATGCGTGCAGTAACTATCTCATTTTTACCAAGTTACAATGACAAACGATAGACGTTGCCAACCCTGAGTTACTGAGGCTAGACGAAGAAGGCCTGATAGCAAGCCAGCAACCGTTTGGGTGTTAAGCTCTTGAATCCGTTACAGGCATTACTCAGAGGGGATCTTATCCCAGCTCCAAGGCCTCGACCCACAAATCCAACCTCGAGCGGACAGAGCGTGCGTCATATCACTGTGTTGGTATCCGGGCCCCAGTTTTGACATGAAAACCGGTGGAGATATTTACAAGAGGAAACGGCCCAAGTCACAGAGACTCATAAACGACTGCTTTTTATTCAAAAACTTTAATTATTATCATTAAATATGAATTTAAAATTTTCAGTATATTAGTACTACTCATAAAACGTTTATAAGTACTCTGTCACCTACAGCACAGCAAGAGCTGTCGAATGTTTTTTGAATCAAGTCTAAAGGACTTGTAGAAGCAAAGTTCTAGCCGTTTGAAGATTTCGGCCTACTATCATCAAATGGTCAGTCATGCTATACTGACTAACCTATAAGTCTGACACCTTAGCTGATATCAGCAATGGAAAGTCAGAAGTCCGATATCGGAACTCAAGAGAAACGACTTACCTGTAGTCAGTTTCTCAACTTAGTGAAATTCCTCTCCCGATCCCATTCTTATATACCCTGTGAATATGCAATCGATAAGAGGGGGGTCAAAACATTATTTGTCACAAATTTGACGTTAATTCCAAATCTGGTCTCTGTTTTCCCGTCCGAGGCTTGCTTCACCCGCTAGAGCGATTTTCATAAACATTCTAACTCTGTCGTTTTTTCGTCAATGTCCCAAAATTTTCAATAACGTCTCACCTCTAAACGAAGGCAGATACGAACAAGCCATGTTTTCCACTGAATTTGTCTCACTCCCAGCTTTCAAATGAGCTATTGCACGACTTTCTACGATGTCTACAACCAAAGTTAGAAGATCGCTGCCGAGGAGGGGTCAGAACTTTTTCTCTCCGATTGAGTTGGGAAGAAGTTCTAAGACCCAACATTGACCAAAACGTCCGAATTTGCACTCCGTTTTCCCATCCGAGACCTCCTTCTGCCCGAAAAACGACTTTTCTCATCCCATAACCTCCAAAACCTGACTTTTCCAACTGACGTTTTCCTGCCATTTTCCTCCCAAAACCCAGGGAAAGTGAGCCAAACTGAGCTTTCCACTGCATTTTTCTCACTCTTAGCTTTCAAATGAGCTATTGTACGACTTTCTACGATCTCTACAACCAAAGTTGGAAGTTTGGCAGGAGGGGGGGGGGACGTCTTCAAAACTTTTTCTCTCCAATGTCGCTGGAAACATCCTTCCTAACCCAAAATTGGCCAAAAATTCCGAATCTGGCCTCCGTTTTCCCACCCGAGACCTCCTTCTGCCCGAAAAACGACTTTTCTCATCCCAAAACCACCAACACCCGCCCTTTCCTCACTCTATCCCTCACACATCACCTTCCTTCCCACCCCTTGCCTCAGCACTCCTCCTTCCTTCCTTCCTTCCAGAGGGGGGGACCAGTTTCCTCCTCTCGGACCCATTCCTCCCAGCACATCCTTGGCGCTCTCCCTCACCTTCCTTCCAAAGGGGGGGGGCTGAGTCAGCATTATGACTCATCATTTCACATTTTGGAATGGGCTTACTACTGATCGAGAAGAAATTGATGGATTGCACACAAGACGTCGACGGATGAGGCGGTCAGTTTGAGATGAGGTGATCTTCGGTCGTCCACATCGTGGCCTGGATTGGAAGTCATTGGTTGAACGATATCGACTGACAGTTCGGCTAACATTTGCTTGAGAGGTATTCAGTTGATCAGCGACAGCCTTCTGCGTCATTCCAGATTCGATTAATGCAACGATTAATGCTCGTCCATATTTTCAATGATCAGAAGTGAACACAAGTTTAACAGTGCATTCTTAAAACCAAGTATCACAGGCATTTCAATAGGTCGATCTACATCTATGACGTCACCATGTTCTCCCTAATTGAAAGATCATGATGGAAATGCTAATGGCGTATTGCATCAATGTACGATGATTCACAACATCCATTACGGACATTAGAGTGAAAAATTCTGCTACAATTCTTTACGTGCCGGAAATAAGGCGGGGGATAAACACTATATCAGACATCTGGTCATAGATGTAATTACGCAATAGCCGGTTTGTGTTCAGCTTCCTGATTTTCGGAGAGTCTCCGAGAAGGTGAGACCAGATTGAAGATCTTGAGTGTTTAAGACGTGTATTCCACGCTATTGTAACGTACATTGATTCATCAGCTACTTGTTGCACATTTTCCTTCCCTAGAGACGCTATAAAGTTACGCAACATCCTCAGAAAGCTGTCAATTCTTTTCCCGATGCTGAAAGAGTGCCGATAAATAAAATTGGAAGCCATCCGAGCACGCTAAATCTGTTATCGTCCGCGAACGCCATTTATCGGTACACTTACGACAAAATGTATTTTTGGATGGTTGAAAGGAGATCCAGACACATTCATTGCGTTTATAAGAAACATGAGATACACCTCGGCATTATATATCTCTATTGTGTCAATCATCCCTCAAGAAATATATCTATGTACAAATCAGTCACGTCTGTAAATGCAATTAGCTATAGACAGCAAATGGTCTCTTGTGGGATGTGCATGTGCGATGCAAAAATTTAAGTATAAGTCATTTATTAACATGCAGAACAATATTTATGAATGATTCAATTCCTTTTCTAACATTGCTCTTATCAGTTTCTCAGTTCAGAAGGGAATTTCAAGAACAAAGTTCAATTTCAAGTTTGGCCTTTCTAAACCACTAATTCTGAAATGGTTAAGACACTTCTTTTGATTTTTTAGTTTTGATGGCAAAGAATTGTCCACACGATGAGCTATGTAGAGAGAATTTCGGCAATTTCACAAAGTATTTTGCCGATATAATGTACTATTGACTCACAAATATCACACATCGCTAGATTAGAATAGTGGTCTTCACAAATGGGATCGACGAAATCCTTGTCAGAGAATATTTCTGTATCATGTCTTCCATCAGAAAAAAGTCTCTTCAGGAGATATGAATGGGAGGGATAGTGGCGGAGAATGTAGACCTTCTGATCCAGCATGAATCAAAAGTTGTCTGAAAGCAGATCTGAACTGATGTGGTGTTGGGTTGAAATTCCAACCGTTCCTCAAACGAATATAATTGAAGAATAATTCTGTGAAATCTTGGAGGTCAAAATAAATTGAAAATTTTGTGTCAACACTCAACAGGTTATTTGCCAACTATTTCAGGGATTCAAGGTCAGCGTAGAAACCCAGAAAGCCCGTCTTTTTATCGACTGTATACTGCTGTTGCCACGCAAATCAGTAAGACTAGTAAACGTTTTTGCTTGTTTCATGAAAGTTATCCTCTGGTCCATGTTGACATATTCCAACGGAACCCTGTGAAATCATGACATAAAAATAACTTTGGGGAATTGAAGAAATCAAAGAAAGTTTTGGAAAATGGGCGAAAATCAGTTGTCACTAAAACATAAAATACTTGAACCCAGGAAATTCTTGATTGTAAAGAAGCCGCAGTGAATTCGCTACGGACGTCGAAAAAACTTGAGTCGCTAGATAAACTTTCATCTTTTGTTGATGAAATTGAACATGTCGGTTCGTTAACTTATTCGCCAGCACCAAGCCGTGAGTATTCTGAATTTCTACTAGTCGTTCAATGAAACTCCTATGCGCTTGACCTTTGTTTTTCCACACTACAATTTTTAGAGATTGCCAAGAATTTCAAATCAGTGTAATCATATGTCGTGGATCAAGAAAAACGGACACATTTTGTGACTGGTCATTTGGATATTGAAAGCAAGGTTTCGGATTGCTAATGGATATCGAGGCACATAATAGCTCCAATGCAGTAATGTTGTGCTTGGTTCCATCACATGTAATAGATGTCACTTTGACATTTAGTGGTGCACCAGATAAGTCGTGAGACTTTCATAGAAAAAGTTATGCTATCCAAAAATGATTCATTGACAAATTGTTGCGTCATGTACAAAATTATTTTTCAACGTAACCACATTCAGCTACAATGCAGTTCGTCTAGCGAACGGCAAGCTCGGAAGGCATTTCTAAAGGAATATGAAGATTTTTCATTGAAAAACGTTCTGCTTCATTCTGCAGTTCTTTTCAATCAAATTTCTTCCCTCAGAGATCTTGGTTGATATGTCTGAAGAGGAGGAAGTCCGACGGAGCCAGATCCGGAGTGTAGGGGTATGTGAGAGCACTGTGAGCCCAGACGCGGCCACAGTTGCTGAAGATCGTTGACTGGTGTGGATCGGGGCGCCAAAAAAGAACAATTCACACACGCGACCTTCCCTTTCCTTCGCATTTGTTGAACAAGATTGCAGTACTAGTCATTGTTGATCTTCGTTTCAGCACTCGCGAAAGCCAACAACAAATGCCGTTCTCACACCAGAACGCAGACAGCATCGATGCTCGTTTATGGCAAGTTGATAGTCTCAGCTTCTTCGATTCAGCCTCATTATATACATATATATTGTCGCAAAATTACATGCATGTACATGTATATTGTTAACTTGCGCGCACACACCGGCCAAACAGAGCCGAGGGACACGAACAAGTTGAGTTCGGGGTAAGTCCAAGCATGAAAAGGTCACATAGAAAGTGTGCAAATGACAGTGTGTCTGGGCTTGGCCTCTTCGGAATCGTTCGGTCGGTGGATGGAGCAGAACTAGTGCAAGAGTGATGGCACTGCCTCCATGGGAACTGCGGAGACAGTGACCCAGAAGTCCTTGACGTCGGCGACATAGGGTGTCACTAAGCCCCGGCACTCCAGTGCGCGACATGAGGTCCCGGGAAGTTATTTTCATCGGGAAGTGAATTCCTAGTGCATTTCTTAAAAGAGCGCGATAATGGGCGTCGATGGTCTGCTCCCTTGTAGCCGTCATGGGGAGTTTCTATTCCTGTGACTTCCGTTTGGATTCAGAAAGATAGAGAGACAGTGGAGTTTCATACACAGTGATGATATTCTTGAGGAATTGATCTCCGAGTTCTTGAAGTTGAAGATTTTCTTGGCAAGAAGCCAAACTCTTTGATTTCATCGTGAATATCACACAAATTTGTCTCGTCTCCCCAAGAATAAGTTTGCTGCTAAAAATATTTACACTTTATTGCTAAAATATATATATATACGTTCGAGCTTTCGTGAGCCGGCTCGCATTCTCAAGGAGTAAGGCAGGAGAGTGTAATGAATAAAAGTATGAGTGTGGTAAAGTGTAAATATTTTTAGCAGCAAACTTATTCTTGGGGAGACGGGACTAATTGGTGTGATATTCACAATGAAATTAAACAACCTCCCGTCGGATGCCATCAACAAATGCTTTGACATCATCGCCAGAAACCATGGCACAAACCTGGAACAGAGCTTCCTGATGCCACATGAACGAAGAAGGGAATGCAACGTTCCTTTGTTGACGTTAAGATGTGTTGTCAATTGCCTGGTTGCTATTCGACACTCTTCTTTTAAGATTTGTAACGGCTTTGTCTTCATCGATTTCAACTGGCCTTCCTGGTCGTTCGTTGTCCAGAACAGAAGTTCTTCTGGTCTGGAATTCATTGAACCATCTCTTTATTGTCGCCCAGCTGGGACATACTTGATAGACAGCCATCAATTCCGTTCGAATATCGTTTCTTGTCTTCCCTTGTATGAATTAAAAGCGAATAACGCTACAATGTTGGACGCTTTCCAGAGAGCAATGGTGTCTCGTTGGTTCTTCAAGACACATTCCACTGCGAAAATAAGGAAAGTTGTGTTTCAAATATTGGCGCCCGTTGTAAATAAGTTAACACGCAATCGGAAACTTAAAAAAAAATATTAGTATCAGATTCAGATTCATGCCCTGTACCTTCCACGAAACAACATTCGATAATGTTTGTTAAGATAAGTAAATTTTTTTTTATTATACACTTTTTATTTGAACATGAAACAATACAACTAGAAATTATCAAAAATTATAAAAAGGACAGTTAGGAAACATGAAGAATCGACTGAGCATTCCCTCTAATAATGGCAATGCCAAAGCGTTGTAGCAGCCATTCTCTTTCACTGGGATCGTTCTTCACCCTACTCAATCTTTCCCCTAAACCCAAGACTGTCTTCAGCGTCCTCGGTCCCATGGCACAAGTTGTTTCAAACGCCAGTGGTTCAAAGATGTACCTCTCAGATAATGTAGCGTATTTTGACATTTTGCGTTGTTCTGCACGCGCTGCGGCTGATCCTGGATGGATGGCAGATTCTATGAGAGATGAACCACTGTACGTACCGGTGCAAGTAGCATCCCAAATTAAGCAGCGACCCATGCGATACGGGAAAGTCGTCATTCCGTCAGGTCGTTTTCCATCACCTCTATCAAGACCGACGGGTTCAAGAACAGATGGAATACCCGCACGATCTAACGCTCGTTTAAAAACGTCATTCAAAGCAGCATGACGAGGGAATCTACCAGCGGATCGTTTGCATGATAGAGGGTGATGGCCGAATGTGTCCACCGTCTTGCCGCATTTACACGGGTGAGCTTCTCAAACCTTAGCACCTAGTCGCAGAGCAACACCGATTCTCAGACATTCATCATCAAGGTAAGTTCCAATCGTTGGATTTGGCAGAGCTTGAAGCCATGAACCTGTGAAAGGAGCGGCTGCACTCTCTAGGCAAGCTAGGTGAACTTGGTCAAGCTTGGATTTTAGATTAGTTTGTAAAAGATGGCATTGTTCACTGTCCCATGAATGCTGTGATTTTGGGAGTTTGGGCATCTGCAGACCCATCGTAAACCATCGTTCCAAGCCATCCGTGTAATCTAGTTGTGAAGATTCGGTTAGTTTGGATAGAATTTCGTCAACCAAAGAACGACTGGAGAGGACCGATGATAAAAAGGCTGGTAAAGCGACTGCAGATGGTAATCTAATACCAAGGCCGCCGAAACTAATGGGCAGAGTAGCCTACTCCCACGAGGTATCTTCAAAAGAAACGTTACATATTTGTGTCGTAGCGCTTCTGATCGATTCATCATAGAACGCGAGAGAATAAGCGAATTTATAGCAGGGGGATGCACGAAGCGTGTAAATCAGCTTGGGAATAGCCAAACAATTCCGTAGTAAAAACAAAGCCGGATGTGAGTCGATAAGCATCAAACGACTACACATGCGCGCTAATTCTGCCTTTTTAGCATCCAAAGCATTTTGAACTCCTTTATCGAGAATTGAAGATCCCAATAGCTGCAACTGATCAGGCTTGGTTTCTCTCACTGTCGGAAGAAAAACTGAAATTTCGTCAAGATGAAGTTTAAATGAGTCAATATCATATCCGAGATTGATCACCTCACACTTGGAGGGATTGATTTCTAAACCAATATTGGCCAAACGGGGAATTATTGTCTGTAGATCCGTTAAAATAGTAGAAGCTGGGCCAGCAATTGTAGCATCATCTAAATACCAAGCATTAAAAGGGCAAGTGACTAGATGTGCAACTTCGTCAACTCCAAGAGCAAAACACAGGGGCCCAAGGGGATCTCCCTGTTGAATTCCTGTTGATGAATCAAGAAAACGTTCACCGAAAAGTAAAAGAGTTTGCGATGAGTAAGCTTGTTTTGCAAAAGCAAAAGAGCTGGGTACTCTTTCGTTCAACACTTCCAGCATATGATCTCGACGTAAAGTGTTGAATGCGTTTTTCACATCCAGTTTGATCATGATGTGCGGTTCATTGGAATTATCAGATAACTTATTTTTGACATACTGACGAGCAGCGTGTACCAACGCCTCGCAACCTCCTTTAACACCACAGCCCATCTGAATCGGTTTGAGTTCTGATGCTATTTCAGACATGGAGAGTCTCACACAAACTTTTGCTGCTAATCGACGCAATGTGTTCCCAATGGCAATTGGTCGGAATCCACCGTCTTTTTTCTTCAAAGCAATGAGGGATGAAGAGAAGAAAAGATCTCGCGCTTGATCTGGAATATGGCCTCGAATAAAACAATTAGCCAGTGCTGTTAGAGAATTCAGTAATTGTTTACCAGCTGCAGATGTGTCATTTCGAACTAGATCTTTCAAGTGACCGGGTTGCAAACCATCAATTCCACTACTGCTGCTCGAAGAAAAAGATCGAATCGCTTTCAAAACAATATCGTTAGTAATATGAGAGATATCCTCCTGAATTGCAGTTGGACAATCTCGAATATCGGTTGGGGCTGGCGGATGTTTCGAAATAAGTTGGTTATTAACATCCGGAGATTCATGAACCACGACTTCATCTGATGTTATAACTCTGACGGCAGCTGATACATCACCATCCATCAACTTAGACTTCACACGTTTTTTAAGTAAATCTGTTTCATATTTATCTGCCCTTAGTTTCTCTTTTGAACTAAAGCTTAACGTGAGTCCATTAGCTACAGCTTCAAAAACGTTCGATTGTTCAAATTTACTAATCTGCTGTTTAATGAAGGTGGCCAATGAGCACGATGCTTTTTCGTTATGACATTTAGGATTCTGAAGGCATTGTGAAGCAAAAGTATAAAGTTTAATCCAACATGAAAAATCGCTTGCGTTTGATAAAGCATCGTTAATGAGTTTACTTAGAGTTTCAGCAGCAAGAATACGTGCTCCTTTCGGAATGCGCTGGAGCAGACCAAATTTTCGCTTGTGTTTAGACACAGAGAGAATGATTTCCTTCGCGTCAAAATTTTGTGGGACATGAGTTGGCTGTTCACTGATATTATTGGATTCATTGATCTGACAATAAGGATGTAAGCAGGATGGGCAAGACCAATTGCTGAGATGACTAGACTGACGCTTGGCGAGACCGACGCAAGTAAGATGAAACCTTCTATTGCAACGCGACCAGAGACGAGATAATTTGCGTCTATTAAATTCATGGCATATACTGCAATCTTCAGAAATCTTTGGTATATTCCCTTCATGTGTGTCACTTCGAATTGAAGAATCTGGAATGTTGGATTCACGGGGAATTATTGTAGTAGCTGTCCATTCACGAGAATCAAGTACTACCAAGTCAATTGTCTCATCTAGACTATTTGCAGAAATTAACAGTTGCTCATTTAGTCATGTCATTAATTACCGAATGTCATTAGTCACTCGGTAAATTGGTTGAGGGATTTACGGCCAGCACAGTGTGCGTCAGGCAGGTGATGACGCGGCAGTTAGGCGACGGAGGCAAGGGAAACGCGAATACCATACATTGTTTGCACGATAACACCGGACGCAGAGAGCAGAAGCAGGTTAGGAATCGTCAAGCCGTGCGTGTAGTGTGACGGGCGTGGGTCAGCCAATGGGAGTGCAGAGTAATACGGCGTTGTTGCAGTTTTGAGCAGGATTGAGCACCTTCTAACCACAAAGATTCCGAGCACTGTCGAGTGAAATGTTGAGGATCGGTAGAATGAATTCCGAGCACAAAGCGTTGTTAATTGTAAAGGAAACGGTGGGTAGAGAGCGGAGTTAGGGAACAAGACAGAATAGTGATCGGAGCGATCAAAATATACAACCTCCTGCCTGCATGTATGACAGGGTGATAAGTAAATGTATGAGACTCGAAAATATGGTTGAATGATTTTATGCTGGTGACGGAGTGCTGAGGCAGAAATGCACAGTTTGCGAACGGCGTCCGTCAGTGATCTATGCATAAACGGAATATGTTTCAGTACAAGAGAAATCGAATAAGGTTTCCGTAATCGAAGAGAAGTGGTTGTATGCGTGTGATTGTCGCCTTACGACCACTCTCCCAAAGTAGTGAGGAATTCAAGTAATGTCACGTCTCTATCTACAGTTAGCAAGTAATGGGAATGGCTTACATCGTAGATTATAAGCATCAACGACAGCCAGGATCTGATTGAAGCCTACTTCCACAAATGATTAATTTGCAGTTGCAGCTGCCATTCAAACAAGCTCCACTGGGTCTTGATGGGGTCACGTTTCCGTTTTCATCATTCAGGTACACAAAGAATTTCTTAGCAATTGCAGCTGCCATTCAATGAAGACTATCCACTGGGTCTTATGGATAATGTCGGCTGTATGGTCTTGTCCATTTCGTCATCCGTTTCTAGCTCACCGATGCTGATATCAGACGAATATAATTATTGTGAAATCCGTTTTTGGTTGCATTATACAATGCAGATTTCTATCCATTCTTGGCAGTCTTCATGTGAAGTTGCCGCGTCTGCTCTGTCGCACAAGGAAGAGCTTGTTTCTCATTTTGACACGACGTGATGAAAGCAGTCGGAATTCTGTCACCCTGCGAACTTGCGAAGCAGACAGTAGTGCTATCCATTTCAATTATTTAGGTATTCGATTAATCGAAACAACATTTTCTTTGTTAAATCAATATTCTGAAGAAACGAATCTTCATCATGCACTTCTGCAGAAATAATTTTGCGCTTCAAAATATAAAGATAAAAGCGTGCCAGCATGCATTTATGAATTTGATACTTTTTGTGAAGATATGTTTACAGTGCATCTCAAAAGTTGAGCATTTCCGTCCAAAAACAATAAAAACAATTTTAAGACTCCATATAGTCGGGATAGCCGCCCAGTCAGTGTGTCGTGGCTCCTGTGGCAATCGAATGTTGAATGATGGGTATGAGTGTCTCAACCGAGCGATTCTCATCTCCTCTCATGAACCCTTTCTTAAAGTGGTTATCATATAGGCTCCAAACACACAGTGCCTTTCTACCACCACGTTATCCTTCCTGCGAAACATTAGAGTTTCGTCGATCTGCACCTACTGCATAGAGCTCGAGCGTACTGGTACCATTGTATTGATGTTGACACAACCACGCCGATAAAAATGAAGTTAAAGCATATAGTTCAGCGGTTTATTGCTTCTCCAGCTGAAGAAAGTGTCACCTCGGATTCTTTTTCTTCCCTTGCATCTCGGATCCCCCCATGTGAAACCATTGACGCGGTTGGAGTTCGTTGAATGGTTATTCCATGGTCATGGTCTTCTTCATAAGCATTTATCAGACTCTCTAGCTTCAGCGGATATCCGTATGTACGGCAACGTCACAAGAAATACTGCGCAGTCGATAGCGTGGTGCGAATGTCATTGTGAAGCTTGCTAATTTCATTGAAGAAGTGAGCATAGCAAATCCAGTAGAATTCCCATCAGAATGCATTACAAGGGCGCTAGTGACATTAACTCATGCTAGGGATGACGTTGACAAACCCTCAAGCAAGCGTGCGCACCTCCCTTTCCTCGCGCGCTGATGAAAAAATCGAATTTTCAAACATTTCTTAAAAAATGCAAAAGCAATGTTGCAGTTTCATCTCTACAGGCGACTACAAATGCATCCAAATGATTGTAAAAAAATATTTAGAAAATCACCAGGGATCGGGAAAGTGGTTTTTGAATCTCAAATTATATGAACAATATTCAATTTTTGACATGTTTGACTCAGTCCTGACAATTTCTCGCAGCAACTACGCCAATTCTGATAGGTCGAGTGTTTTCCGCTTCACATGATCTATCTGAAACTGTAATCAAAAGTAACTTTTTCCGCCCAGAAGTGTGATGTTTTTGAATTTGAAAATGTGGTAAAATTAGATCGTTTTTTGTGCTGCTACTATCAAATTTATAAGTAGTATGTGCTTTGCAATTAGCAGATTGTTAGCCTCAATGAAAGGATATGCTCGATGACTAAAGGAAATAAGTTAATTTATTATTGTGACTCATATTTTTAGATCAAAACATTTCAGCTTAGTTAACTCTAGCACCTATTTCAAATCTAAGAAAATATTTTTTCAGAATTATCATGGCCTGAAAACTCCTCTACAGTTGACTAGTATTGGTTCTTCAATTTTCTTCCTGGATTGTCCTCCCTTGGATATCTGTGAATATCTGGAGACTTGGAGTACCGGAAATATTGTCCTTCTCTGGCTAGCGTACTTCCTCCCAATTTTCATCAATCGAAATTCTTTGTCCATGATATTGATCGCTTAAGTAATCGACAGAGATCCAATCATCTGTCGAGTAATTTTCTTCTTTAGTCAAATGAGAACTAAGTAAATAAAGATCGGTCTTACGTCTAAATTGGTTTACAATAAGCTTACTATTCTTTTATCTTAGAAAGGTTGAGATTAAAATGATCTACATTTTATATATCATGGCTTAATCCGGCACAATCTGCCGTCGACGAATTTTTCTAGCATTCATGATGGACAGGTGTAATACTGTGAGGGGAGGAATTATAGACTTGTGAGGAAAATCTTTCCTTGGTTGTTTCCTAGAAGTAGACGTTCAATGTCTTGAGCAGTTCAGCCGATTTGATTCGTACTTGGATTGATTCATCCTTTCGTTTCTTGCCATAAACGTGAGACCTCCACGACCTTGAGCACTGAAGCATCCCCACACCATTATCGCAGGAGGATGCTTTACTGTTGGAGTCACAAATCGAGGACTGTAGCGCTCTCCGCTAGGTCGTCGAACAGGACCAGACCGTTTGAACAACTGAAAAGTTGACTCATCGGACCAAAGAACTTATCTCCATTGATCCATCGTCCAATTCTTATAGCGTCGTGCCCATGCAAGTCGAGATTTCTTCATTCTTGCGGTTAGTAATGGTTTTCTCGCGGATCTGTACGAGCGAAGATTCATATGAGCCAAATGTCTACGAACTGATCTTGGAGATAGCACAGTTCCATGATCAGCTAACACTTTGGAAACAGAATTGCTTGAAATGAATGGTTGATTTTGGACTTCTCGGCGGATAAGGCGGTTATCCCTCAAAGTAGTTTTCTTCGGTGCACCTGATCGTGGACGGTCACTAAAGGATTTCACTTCTCGATACTTCACAATGGTTTGATGTATAGCAGTCTTTGATACATTGAATGTGTTCGCAATATAACGTTCACTACGACCATTTTCATGGTAGGCGACTATCTGCGCTCTCACAGTTGACTTGATGCTCTTTGCTTTGCCCATTCTCGGATTGTGACAGCTAATCGGTGAGCATTTGTATTTATCCGTTGGAATGTCTTTCAACCAGGACAGTGGGCGTCGCTAAACAAAGTTGTGAATTGTAGCTATCTATGAGAAGAATGGTGAGTGACTCATCGTGTCACTAAGACTTTGATGACTGTAAAAACAAAAGTATGGAGCAGTAACAGAAGTTGATAAGTGGTCTTAAATTTTGTGGTCAAATCTACGTGGTCTTAAATTAATGGCCACCGTTGTACATGCATTTTCATCTAATTACTGAAAGACCCGTGAGAAATGATTTTAGCATGTTGTGAATAATGTATGCATCATAACTAACCAGTACATCTCCAAAGTTGTTGTTCGTTTGGTTCCGGTGGCAGGTATCTCTTCTCCCTTTCTTTTCTTTTCTTTCATGAAAGGCATTGTTAGAGCGAGACGATGGTCAAATATAGTTGCAAATTTTTTGCTCCGATTGTGACCTCACACAGAAGATTCTTGTCACTTCAGCAATCAAATCACATCTGCGGAGCTAACAGTAATGGAGATTGAGATTTCTTACCTCCCTTCCGCTTGCGTGATTGGCCGAGCACGATCAGCGCACATCACTATGCATTCATTTAGGGAACACACAACCAGCGATTGTCCTATCATGCAATAAGTACTTATTTTTGAATGTTTGGGTTTGGCACACCGTTCCCTCTCATATGGCATTGTCCGATGGAGAAATTCAGAAAAACACATGCTCACTCACAGATGATGAATTTGTCACAATATTGACAAGAAAATGGAGATTTCTTGCTAGAGAGCATATGGGCAAAATGTGATATTTTCCTATATGTAATGGCTTGAGGCGGGAGGCGCATAATGAATAAAAGGAAAACGTCACAAATCTCTCCCGAAATATTTATAATGCCGAATAAACACAAAGGTTTAAGTAAAAATATAATACAGGTAAAATCGGCAAACGTTTCGCATCCATACGCTTGGTCACTGCCTTACTAAATGATTCTAACAGTAGGTGCAACAACACCCTCGTGACGCCTGTTCAATTCTGGCTTACGAAAATCGATCAAACGAGATTCCATCAAACTTGTCTCAATCGGATCATGCACACACTTTAAGAAGTTGATATTGAAGCTATCTATGTTGGTACACGGGTTGCAAAATTTTATATGATCGCTCAAGGCGCTATGGCAATCACGCTTGATGATGCTATTTTTATGTTCGTTATACCGCAAACTGAACGGTCGAGCAGTTTTTCCGATGTATTTAGAATTACAAAATTTACACTCAAATTCATAAACAGCGCATGATTTATCACAATTATATTTATCAGGAAGTTTACGCAGATTTCACAATTGCTATGTTTTTTACACGGACTCTTTCTTTTCAAAGCCTGGCGCAGTTTCCTATTTCCGGTAGTTACAAAGTTGATTTCTAATTTGTATTTACGAATGTTGTAATTAATTTTTCTTATTAAGCTATCGCTGACAAAAGGCAACTTTAGTGTACATTTCCTACTTATTGATTTATTATTATTTATGCTATCATTTGATTTGTGTTTATTTTCAGTTTTGTTGCACTTCCTTATGTCATTGTTTGATTTCGTGATATTTTCCTCCGGGGGGGGGCAAGTTGCGATGGCGGGGGGAATTCCCCCCCCCCCAAAGCACCCCCGTAGATTCCCTACTGGACACAATACGCTCATTGCGCCTCTCTCCCAGTCTGTTTCTTAGAGCAGATAAAAGAGCAGAACTTATTCTTGATTTGTTCTTCTTTAAACGATTGAACAATAATTTTATACCTCCTTCCGCTTGAATCAGGGTAGTATCTCGTCGACCAATTACCTCAGCTGACATTCGAATCGGAGCAAGAGCAGCTACAAGCTTTATCAGAACTTCAAACTCACTTTCGCACAAGCTGGGGGCGTCTCTAATATCGATAAGAGCTTTTGAAACAGACTTTCGAAGTTGAAGAAACCGGGACACCATCGATTCGAGACTGTTCCATCGAGTCCTATAGTATAAAACGGGATTCAATTCTTTTCCTTTTTCTTCCATTACGTATCCTTGTAAAATCTGAAAGTTAATAGCAGGCGTTTAGTGTATATCTTACTCATTTAATAGAGCTGTATCTTTCAGTTGAAAATTATTAGTTACTCCTTTTTTAACCATAGTTACTTTTTTAGTAAAAATTCAAGCTTTTACATACATGGCATTTACCTATAATATAGTGTTGGGCTAGTATGTGAGTCCTTTAACAGTACAGTTTCCAAAAACAGATTATGAACAGTTTATCTAACTTATGTCAATGGAAAATTAAGTCAATCTTATAACTCTCAATTTTAGCAATTTAAAAATTTTAAAATTTAAGCAATTTTAACGAAGTTAAGATGTGATTTGAGGTACATTTCTCCTCTATCATTATGTCGTTCGTAATTAAACTAATAAAGATACTGACACACAATCGACAAATAATCTTTACAAAAGAAAACTAGTGGATCACATTTCGTGTGGCAATAAGCAAGTGTGGAAGGACATAAAATCAAAACAGAATTAGCAAATTCATTTCAAATATAATCACGTAGATTCGGAAATAACTCAGGCTAGCCAGCAAAACAGGAACTTAGATATAACTTATTACTACTGAGCTTATATAAGTCAGTATCACAAAAACGTTAGGAAAATAGGGTACTTCTATTCTTTCCCCCACATTCTTCAAGTTTTCCAAAATCATCAAATTTCGCCAAAGTTGGTCACATTCGGTTTAGAATAGACTTGATCTGTTACTGAGTGACACTACAGCACGACTGAAAAGTCTTACTTGAACCCTGGGATGAAGGATTGTTCCCTTGGGTACTCAATCAGAATACAAGGTACAGCTGTGATCATTAGGGACGAAAAAATATGCTCTAAAAATCATTGAAATATGCGCCTAAATATTCTATAAAAATAGTCGAAATATGCTCTTTTATATGCCCTAACGAAGAACTAAATTACGCATAGCAATAAACAATACGCATATTTCTGATAGGTATATGTTTAATACATTGATATGTAGGCTATATCTGTTGTGAAATAACAATAGAAAAATGCAAGTAGAATGTTTCAGAAGCCTTCAAACAATCTAATACTAGGGCAAATGCGTAAAATTTGTGTAGATTCATAATAATATGTATAACTAATACCGGTACCTGGTTAGCTATAATAATACTTTGAAATAGGTCCTTCCATAATATCAATAAATACAAGTATAAGAATAACCATGATAAAACTAATATTCCTGGTAACTTCAATTTTATTTTATTTTTGTTTGGAAACCAATCGTGAGTTGAAGTGAACGACAATGCGCTGTTGCAAATGTTCGACAGTCAGGTTACAGCGATTGCTACGAAAAAAAGCTTTGAACGCACTGAAACTGCGTTCCACATCTGCACTGGTCAATGGAGCAAATTTCATATTCAGGAGCATATCATTCGAGAAGCCATGAACCAAAGAAGAAAATTCACCATCCAGTGACTTTCTAATGTTTCTGATTTCGTCCCATCCGGGATTCTTTTCCAAACATGAAGTCAACTTACTCAAAGCGGTAAACCCTGTATCGCCTATGGCTTCAAGTGACTTCTTCAAATTTTCGATGATGTCGAGTGATTCAAAAATGGTCAAACCTTTTGTTTCCAATTTAGTAATGCAATTCGCAATGATACTAAACTTAGTCGCAATCGTAAGCAATTCAACACGTAAATTTTCCTCATTGAACAGTTCATGAGCTTGTTCAATGCAAGTAGCATCACTTGCATTTAGACTCAAAATAAAATCTTTCATCTTTTCAAAATTTTCAGCATGATATACCGCACAGTTTAACCACGTACCCCACCGAGTTACAACAGGACTCGGGGGGAGCGGAAGAGATGTCCGTTCAAGAAAAAGTTGACGTCTCATCGGCGCCTTCACAAAAATTTGCTTAGTGAGTGATATCAAAAGATTTACCTTCGGATAGAGAAGTCTAGCTGTTTCCGCTACCCTATGCAGAGCATGAGCCAAACAGGTTAAATGAATCATGCAAGGATACAACGGTTTCATCTTCTTCATGTAGGCCGCGCCATCAGTTAAAAGCAAAAGCACTTTGTTATACTGCAATTTTTCCGGCCATAAAATAATAAGAGCATCATTTACTGCTTGAGCCACGCTGTTGCCATTCACTGACTGCAGAATCTTAGAGCTCAGCAAAAGCGGCTCATGATATTCACTTGCATTCAATGATCCAATAAGTATATTACAGATGTATCGATTCATACAATCAGATGCCTCGTCGACAATGAGGTAAACGTAATTGTCACCAATTTCTTTGCGAATCTGTTGAATACATTCAACGTAAACTTCTTGCAGTTTTCCTCGAACGGTTGGAACAGAAGGCATGTTAAACGAGGGAATGTATTGTTTAAAAAAGCCTCGAAGTTTGGGGTGTTCCATTTTTTGTAGTGGAATATCAGCACCAACAAAGGCTTCACAAATGTCGCGATTAAAAGTCTGTTGTTTGTCGCAATAACTCTTATCCACCATGTTTTTGAGAAGTTGTGTCGAATGAACTTTTGACTTTGCAGTACGTTTGCATCCTTCTGCATGTGCCTTAGTATTTACATGCTGATCTACTTGGCTTCGTTTACATGCGACGACGTTTTTATCGCATACTTTGCAATGAAGTACTTCGCCGTCTGTACTGAACACTTCTGCACCAAAAATATTGATAAATGTCCGCAGACGTGACGATGTAGTGGATTTCACCTTCGGCATGATGCTGAGAATGATGTCTACTGGTTAACTGCTAACGCCAAGACAATCATTAACATTGAACTAAGAGAATATAATCGAATGTGTTATGAGTGGAGACGGAGATTGGCTAACCAATACGTTGTGTGATAATAGGACACTCGAGAAGCGTTGCTTGGCACGCTGAATTTCCTGGAAAACATGAATTATGACGTACCACCGCTGCTGTCCTCTGCGCCGTTGGCTTAACGAAGTTGAAAAAAGTTGTTCTCCATCGGTCTACTTACGACAAGCTACAAGAGTCTGTTGTCAAAGTAATAGAATATGCACTTAATTCTTGAAAAACGCAGAATATGCTTTTATTACGAAAAACGATAAAATATGCTTTTATATACTTAATGCATATTTCTTCGTCCCTAGTGATCATGAACTTCGTGTGTTTGTTGTCTACAGACTAATGACGAGCAGTTGTCTAACTCAGAGGATGTAAATGTTCTACAAGTCAGATAAGAGGAGTTTTACACACTCAACGATATGCCACGTCAGTGAGACTGCCCGTGAGCAAGAGAAGATCATTGACGATGCAACACTTCCGGGTGTCAACAATAGCAATGTGGGGGGTGGAAAGAATAGAAGTACCGAAAATAGTCATAATGTTGAGTAAGCCTGCATTTAATTAAGGTATCAAATTTTAAGCCTTGAAAATACTATACTAATTGTATTACTGGTCACACCTGATTGCTTGAATCACCTATTGCTTCCACTATCCTTTGAGTTAAAGCATCTAACCATATACATTACTAATACATAATGCGGTGGCGGTACATCTCGTTTTCCTCCCCTGATCTGTGACGAATTAACCGATATTACCTACAGAAACTACTGTATACTTAAAAGAAATATAACTCACCTGATTCTTCGTAGGTGACTTTCCGAACATTCTTGCGATATTCCTGACTTTAGTCACGATAACTGGAATATCATGGAGTAACGCATTATCTTCTTCATCAAAATCACTCTCCTCCTCAGACATACCATCATGAGTTTCGTAATCAGTTGATAGCATTTTCTGATTATAGATAACGTCGATGAGCTAGATATAGTTGGTGTTCGAATGGAACTAGTCGTCCAAACTTAGTCATAACGGGGGCACCATCTGTTGTTACTGCTACAATATCGGATGATTCCACTCCAAATTCTTTCAGACATGAAAGGACAAGCTCAACGGCAGCTTCAGCTGGTAGATTTCCATAAACCCTTATAAGTCCTAAGTTCCAATGATCATTCTTGCCGTCCATTATATTGTGGTGAAGCACAGTGGGGCATGACCATGAAATTTGGGTCAAAAATGACTTTTGTCAAAACTTTGTTCTCTTTATATATTCTGAAACTAGATATCGAGGAGAATCCGATACTTTTTATTGCAAGTCAATATCTTCTTTCGTTAAAAAGCTATGAGCATCTGAAGTCTATGAAAAAAAATTTTCTCAATCGTAGTTCTCCATCGGATACTGTATCAGAAATATAGTCTAATTCCATCAATGTTTGAACGCCTTTATTCAGCGGAATAAAGAATTAAGAACGATAAATGCACATTACTATGCTGAAATATAAGTATGTTAGAGTACTAAAACGGTTAAGTATGCTCATCTTACCCTTTTCAGCAATACTGACGACCAAAAGAAGTCAACAGCTTTAGATTAAATGATCAAACATGGTTTTCAGTGTGTTTAGAAAAGATTCTTAACTGTTGATAACGAAATATTTTTTGACCGCTATTGACACTTGTTTTATGTGAAAGTATTGTATCTTCCCTACATAATATCAAAAATTTGTCTCGCGATACCTGGGGATAACGCATGTATCGCTATATAGATAACTGCATGACAATTCGTCAAAGCACATAGGCCTAGTGACAAAATTTTCTATTTATCAATCAACGAAAAGGATATCAAAAAAATGTTCATCCATCGTTCTCTCTGCACTTGTAGAATGACTGTCGTCCCTTCTCCTTGCTCCACACGATATAGTGAAGTGTCCCATCATCTTGCAGTGGTTGCATTTTGGCTCAGGAGCAGTTGCTCGGACTTTGGGATCGGACTTCAGCCATAATCTGATTAGGCAGTCATCCAAATTGTTGGACTGATTGTTTTTTCTGGCGAGATGTTGTCGATAGTATCTAAGAAATTTGTGATTGTTTTCCAATCCTTGCTCGGTGTACTCTCCAAGTCCAAACCCATTGTTTGCTTTCACAAGCTCCCAACCATGAGCGAGAAGAGAATGTAGAGTTGGTGGGACATTTATCCACTGAACTCTATCACAATTGTCGAAGCGTGTGAGAATGAATTTGTACGTTTCCAAGGAGAAAGCTCTATATTCGTTTGTGTTCACACACCGAGAGCTAGTGTATACACGCACACATATCCAAATGCGACAAATCAGTTCTCTCAAAGAATTCTGATGACGTTCAGGTACGAAGCCGACCAACACTTCGCGGTATTTTGTTAGATATTCACGACATGTATCACCTTTGTTGACGTTGCCGCCTTTTCCTGTAGGATCCGCCGAATCGATAGGGATACTTGTTGCTTCATGAGCTAATCTTCTCACCTCGTCCTTGGCATTCATGAGGTGTCTGAAGGAAGCACCAAGCTTGACCTGTGAATCTGTCCAAAGACGAATACCAGCACGGAGAAAATAGACAAGTTTGAGAATGAAATCGAATGACCGCAGAAGACAGTGAAGTGGACTGACATGGTTGATATTTACTTGTAGAAGGGGCTCTTGTGTCAAGCCCTTGCGATCCACATAGTCTTGCTGACGTGTTCTCACTTTTCCATCTTCTTGGCGAAGTCTTTCGAAGTCACTCTGGGTTTCAGCACAGTCACGATTTATGGCGAAGCACGTTTCTATGTCAAGATTTCCAGTACCTCGACCACAAGCGGTTTCCTGGTCTGTTGTGCAGAGGAGGCAGTAGGCGCCGCCCAATCCGCTCAATAGTGCACGCATCTTCGCGTCAATCATGGTCATTTCTCCCGTAACAGAGATGGTGTATGTGCGATTCGGAAGTTCTATCTTCATGGCGCTCACCTTTGAACGTTCTTCAACTGCTTCTTTTACACTTACCAAGTTACCATAAAGTTCCTTACCAAGGAGAAGGAAAAGTGGACGTTGTGAGAAAGGCGACGCCGGTTTGGGTTCTTGAAATACACTTCTTCCAGTGTCCGTTTCTTCTATCTTCAAAACGCAGAACATGAACATAATGATGTTGTGAGTTTGTTCGTTGTTGTCTTGGTGATAAATACCGTGAGAGCCAGATCCATCTACACCATCCTTGATGTACACAGTCGAGTAGCTGTCTCCTGTTTAGCATGAAGGGATAACAGCTGTGTAAGAGTCATCTTCAAAGAATCAAAATAGCTGAACAAAACACCAGAAGGGGCGGTGCTTCGCAAGATCTGTGGAGTGATCTCGCGCTCAGCCTGGCGAACAGTTTTCCATGACTCAAATTTCAGTCGTTTGTCATTAGCTAGAACTTTCGAAAGACACTGATAACTACCACGTCCAAGATTGAGTCTATGTTTCAGGAAAATGCTGGTTTCCAGTGGAACGACGTTGCTCTTCTCTCCTCCACTGATTAGTTGATCACCCAATGACGATGTATCTCGCTGAGAAGTATAGTTGGTCTGTTTTGTCACAACGCCGAGAAGTTCGTTTAGAGTCACTTTATTCTTCCACGCCATGTTTCGAAGGTAATCAATTATAGGTTTAGTTCTGTTGTAACGTTGTCTCTCCTATATCCACCAGTGAGCGAGTGTATTGGCTTTCCTTGCTGACGTTGTCATTCTCCACAATAGCTTCACTCTCGCTTTCATAACGTAGCAACACTTCAGTCAAATCCTGGGATATTTTGGATCGCAAACAGGTAAGTCTTTTCCGAAAGAAGATCTTAACGGCATTGTAAACTTCCTCAAATTCCACCATATCTCCAAGGTCGTTCTTTTCGATCACTCGCTTGGCCAGATCTCTCTCTGGTACTGCAGTAAAGCGTGACACTTTCAGTTCATCGTAGCAAGTACTGAAGTCAGAATAGGTAAGCACCTTCAAATAACTCGACGCAGTCGCCATAACAAGTCCGTAAGTGGTAGCTTTCCGACTCCAGGTAGTAGTATATAGTGTAGCTATATGTAGTATATAGTGAAATATGTATTTCCCCATATGGAATTCTTATTGGTTGTTATCTTCAGGGCTTCCCAGAGTTTAAAAATAGCAGCACCTTCTAGAAATCTGGATACTAAAAATGTTGATATCCCAGGGCATCCCAGAGTTAAAAATAGACATAACTCGAATCCAATACCCTTCTAGAAATCTTGATACCCACTTCGAAGCATTACTGATAAAAATGTTCAAGTACTACCGGAAATTCTACCGAAACAAACGATGGAAAGGAAAATGCTAAGCTAAAAAATTAAAGGGCATATAATCTGGGTAATGTAATCAGACGGATTGACATGTTTCTTATGTTGATTGTATTTTAATTTTCTTCCTCTTTTCTTAGTACACCCATGTCAGAAAGCGTGTGGCTCACTATCTTCGTATTCAGCAGGCGACAAACTATTATTGGTTATCAATTGTAGATTTTGTACATATTCATTCGATTCTTGGTAAAATTATTAAAAAGCTATTAATGGCCTGAAGTGTCACAGAAAGGCAAGTTAGCCTAAATACATCCAATTTGCGGAATAACTATCAGTTGTAGTCCATCAATTTGTTAAAAAATGAAATCCTCATAAAAAATACCCTATATACGTCGAAATCAAGTCATCAAGTGAATTTTCGCGCAAATTTCATAATCACCCTATCAAACGCCCCACTGTGTGAAGGTTGACATTCATGTAACGCCAATTTCGAGTACTCGTAAACTTATCAGTAGTGATACTGAATTTACTTCTTAAATCCTTCATTGGTGAGATGTCTTTGATCATTTTTTCTTTAACAGTATCATAGAAGTTCTCCACGAGTTCTCTTATCATTGAAGGATTTTGCGGGCAGTTAAAACCTTTTTCCCGTAGTGCCTCCTTTATGAATTGACTGTTGGCAATGCAATTGAACGTAATATTATCTACTGCGGCTAACCGTGCCAGTATTTCACCAATGCAGGGTTTGACAACAACTGGAAGAGTCTTTTGGTGAAGTATCCTCCGTACTTTCGTGGCTGGAGTCGCTAAGATTCTCGAAGGCGGTAAGGTGGACTCAGAAGCAGATGAATTAGGTGTTTCTGTAGAGTGACAGGAATTTCCTGAACTTCCTGATACCTTCCAAGTCAATGACGAAATCACGCTTTTCATGTTGTTGATGAAAGTGTCGTGACAGACCACTTGTAGAAGACTCCTTCGTGGACAGTATCTTTTTCCAATGAATGCACTTGGCCTTTTCGTCTCCGACTTTTGTGAAATTTTCCCAGACTCGAGATTTTGACATCGTAGCTCTTCAACAAATATCAAAGCGTGGCAAGTATCACATTAAACCGAGTGTCAACGAACGAGCTCAGCTTTGCAATGAACTTCCAATCAATGAGCAGTTCATGACGAAACGGCATCTGATTGGAGGATTACAGACACTGCAGCTCCTATTTATTGGTACTGGGATTGTCGGTACGACAATAAACTCATCTACGCGAATGAATCATATACAAACTGATTTTCTCATGTAGACTTACTTACTTTACTTTACTTTTTCGCTTTTCGTCGTTTGTTCCCGATTCCACCGGGGTTGGACGTTCCTGCGGTGACTTTCTTCCACGCTTTCCGATCTAGAGCAGTGTCCTCCTTGACCTTCAGTCTTCTTTGACACAGGCATACCACGTTTTCTTCGGTCTTCCTGGTGGACGGCGACCGTCAACCGAAAGATGCTCACCGATGATGTTATCAGTTGCTCTCCTTACATGCCCGAACCACCGCAAGCGTTTCTGACGTAGGCGAATGGGAAGTTCGGGTATGCCGCACAGTCTTGCCACTTCATCACTTGGTACCTTGTCCTTCAGCTTGACATGTGCCATATAACGCAGCATTCGCCTATCAACGCCTCTTAGCTGCTCTATCAATTTTTGAGTGAGTGGCCACGTTTCCGCACCATAAGTTAGGACGGATCTTATGCACAACTCGTATACGTGTGCCCTGTAACTCAACGGAATGCCTTTGTTTGTCAACAGGCTGGCTAGCTCCCGCCACTTCTTCCACGCGATTGCAATGCGCGCTCTGACTGTACTTTCCGTTCCGGCTTCTCTATCTAGGACATACCCAAGATAGCAGAAATCTTGCACCTCTTTCACCGTCATGCCGTTGATTTCTAGGCAGTCATCGCCGTCTGCAGATTTGCCATTCACACACTTTCGACAACGGAAACTGTGGACTCCATTGAGGTCACGAAGTCCGGAACACTTCTTGTGGCACCACATTTTGCACACATGTAGACAATGAGTAATATTTTTCCCGGGAATTCCCGAAAATATTTCCATGGAATCGAGACTCGCAATTGTCGGGAATTCCCAGTGTTAAACCCTATTCGCCATAGAAATGCAAGCGATTGAGAACATTTTCACTATTAATGTCATACCAAATTATAAAAACGTAGGGAGGGTTTCTGTTTTGCGAAAATTTAAATACAATCTTATATATTTAGCGATTTGCTAGATTTTGTGCACAAGTTAACTTGAATGAAGGTAATGCAAGTTACAAAGATGGAATGATCCGCTTGATATCAGTCGCTTGCACTTGAAGGGCGAAGTCTATTGGACATCTAGTAGCGAATATCTGACTTCAATTAAAATCAAATGGCAAAACAGGTCATTTAACAATGGTGGATTACGTGAAGGTCATGACAGAGCATTTTTGATGTATTTCTTTCTGAATGAAACATCGTATAAATTGAATCTGTAGCAAACATTATGTTCTGTATTAAATAACAATAATATGCTCATTTTGAACCGCGTCCATCGTTGTTATGCTCAGAGCAAAACTTAAACATTAAGGATAAATGTCAAAGTCAAACTACGAAGGCGTTATTCTAAAAATCCTTTCAAAAGTAATTCTTATGAAATTCTAAAACACTAACAAACTAAAAAAGGTACAACTAAACACGCTTTCATAAAAATTAACAAAAAAGTTCACGATCATTTTAACACCTCAATCAGCAGCATCGGCAGATTTACAGTCCACTATTCGTCTCTTCCGACCGCCATAACGATCATGTGCTCCTGACAAATATCTTAATATAGCCTGTTCGGCTTCGTGCCCGTTTGCTTTCGACAGTATCTTTACTGTAGCTGAAATAATAAAAATTTCTGAGGAATCAAGAAAATCACTCATTTCTCGGCAAATCTCATGCCAAGTATACGTTAAATCGCAATTATGCAACGATTGATTTAAGGACAAGCCTAGACTCGCATTGAAATAACATGTAATTCAAAACAATTTCTAGCAGATTCCCACAATCCGAAAAAACGGACACCTCGAACTGTTCTGAAACATTATTTCTTATTTTCTGGAGTTCTGATATCAATTATGATTTTGAAATGATACAAATAAAAGATGGTAGCTACAACAGAGCATCACTGCACAATTGAAGATAAATGTGACACACATCGAATTAAATTTTACAATCAAATAAATTAAGGAATCAATGACCCTAGGTCATGACCATTAAAACTAGGTTGTGCAAATATGGATGCATTCCGTTTATAATTTATAGTAATTACTTCCAACGTTTTCAAATCATATCTTAAAGATGTACTCAGTATGATTTTGACATAAATTCAATCGCATGTGCGTTGGAAGAGAAGTCACTCGATCGTGTGTGAAGTTGGCGGAACCACCCAGCGGAACCGTTTTTTGTTACAGCGAGATTCTATTCGAAAACACTTCTACTTAATCAATTTCAGCCTCCTGATAACGAAACTGCGATTCGACGAATTCGCAGTCGTGTCTGAGAAATGTAGGTTTACAGGATAAAAGTGATTCCGTTTTTAAGTTAGCGGAACCAACTTCTTAGTTTCGCTGATATGCGCAGTAAATCAGTTATATTTTGACACTACCTAATCCAATTTGTTGCGCTGATACACGTGCCACCATTTGCAGCTTACCACTGAAATAACAAGCGCAACTGCACTCTTTTATGGTAATGCACATATTAACGCAAATTGATGGAGCAGGTCCACTTCCACTGTAGAGATTTGAGTAAGAAAATATTGCATGTAGAATAAAATGAAGCTGAACGTCGCATGAATACATTTGAAGTGCGTTAAAGGAAGCTCCTACAGTGCAAGTACCCTAGAGGTAATGTTCTCGAAAATCTGTAATTGGACTTTCAATGCTACGAATTGTGCACGCTTCTTCCGGTCACTCAATAGTGATCAGTTGGCAGCAACTCTACTTCAACTTCCATTACTGCTGAAAATCTTATGAAAGTCAAGATGCAGCATTTTCAACCATCATGCACGGATTGTTTTGCTAGACACCAACTTTTAAGCAGCAGTTGACAGATGAAAACACATTGAATTTGGACTAATGAACACCACTATTACTACTACCATTATTATTAACAGGTGCAATGCAAGCAATTACTCACATCCATGTATCATGAGATGGTCAACAATAGTCTTACCTATCATCGGTGGGAAGAGCTTCTTCACAGGGATTTTCTCGCCTTTCCCAGTTTTGTTCACCTGAAACTGGAGATCATGGGTGAACAGCATGTTTACTACGTTCCTCGTCGCTTGAAGTATGTTGTTGCGGCCGGCAGTGCACAATCAGCTGACCTGAAAATTTTACGCGATTTTGTAATGCGATCGTCGTGTAATTATCAACCACTAAGAAATTCCCCACCCAGAAACGTCGGCCATTACTGCAAATATTGCTAATAAAATGTTATGAAGGGCAACGTTTGAAGCAGGGATCCCAATCAGATCCGAAGATTAAACACGAATTAAATCCCAATTAAAATCTGGAAAATCGTGAATAACCGAGGTTTGAATGCATCAATTTGAAATATTTGTACATGTATCAGAATAATTTCGCTAAAAATCCGGAATGCTGTATTTCCCCAAATAATTGGAAAGCTTGGTTTGAAGTCTAACACATTATGCCGATAGTGACCAATGAAGGCAAATCTAGTAGCTGCATGGTAAACACTTACGTACATATGTGCATGCCAGTACCTCAATTAGACAAATTAATGGACACAGGTTTACATTCAACTTCTATGACTTTTCAATCAGACTTCCGATCGGCATTATCTTGAAACAGATGCTTCAAGATAGGAGAAGCATTTCATCTCAAGCAATAGACCAAAGCACCCACAAGTACCCGTGAAAGTCAAATCACTCAAAATATTTGAGATTATTTTCGGGCATTCGGGCAATTTTCTAAAGAAAAAATTCGGGCGCAGGATCACTGCTTTAACAGATATGCTGCCGAAGGACTGTTGAAGATCTACCGGAATGTGTTAGCTTCTTACCAATTCTTTTTCATCGCCTGCTGTCATTGATGTTAGAAGGTGCTGTAGCTGTAGAAGAGCTGTAGCCAAGGCTTTGCACCGCGAGGGATGATTAGAACCAAGAAAGACAATTCTATGAGACACGTAGGTGCCCTTCACTCTGCAGTAGTCACATCCATAGTATGAGTTATGCTGCTTGGTACATAGAAGGAAATGTCTTGCTGGTGCATCACAAGGCAAGCAGAAAATATTCAGAAAATAACCTTCCACTAATAGTTCTTCCTTCAATGTCAAATAGTCGTTAATAAATGGATCCAAAAAAAAGATAGATTCGTTGGTTTAGATGATCCACAGTATGCTGCAACAACAAAAGGACTCTCCATAAAGGACTCAATAAGTCTACACGAAATAGGCCATAACTGTTTGTTGCTGTTTTTTGTTAATTTGCTAAGATATCAGTTTCTTCCCTTCCTCAGTCTCTCATATTCAGAACCAAGATCAGTCACACTGTCATTGAGGCCGGCACCCAAACGGTCACGAATGCCATCTGATAAGCCAAAGTAAATGTAATCAGGCGCCTCAATTGTTGACGTTTTCTTCGTCTTCATACATGTGGCAGCACTCAATGGAAGACCAGGTATAACGGGCTTCAGGATTTGAAGCAAAGAGATATACGCGCCAATGGAATGTTTGACTCGGTAGCCCACGTTCTTAGGTCAGTTACAGCTCTGGTATGGACATCCGTATCGTCATGGTCAACATTATCATCTGAATCAGTTTCATCGATCAAGTAAATATCACTATCGCTGTCATAATCTGGTAAGGCATCCGCTTCCTCAGTTACTCCAACATCTTCAACCTGGACGGGAACATCAGAATCTACGGAGAACGTTTCGACAGACGGAGGACGTTCATGAGAGAGGTCAACAGAAGTCCTGAAATCAAAAGATACTGCTGTTATGACTCTCATGTTTGCAAATTTGGTGTTAGAATAAATAAATAAATAAATATATATATAGCGCAATACTGTATATATATCGGTAACCAATTTCCCAAAAATGCAATTTTTAATGACTTCCATCTGTCATCCACGCAAATGCCCCGATATCAAAACTCATGAATCTAGGAGCTAAGGCGTTCATGCCAACAGTAGTTTAACCTAAAGGCTATACCTAGCATGACTCATGGAAAAATTATGTTTTTTCGGTAACAAATTCTCGAAAAACCTTTACCAAAAACTCAGTCCTGAAAATCAATTAATTCGACTGATAGAAACAACCTCGACGGTTAGCATGTTGGTATGTGTATGAAGATACCTGTATAAAATCAATGAAGCAAATTTTAACAATACTTGATAAAACGTAGGACAATAATGGAAAATGAACGAAATTAGTCAGAAATCATACGATTAGATATCATGCAGATTAGATAGACCCACTGAAATTGCCTGTTTGGTACAATATATATGGATGTCATGCCACTGGATCATGGCGTAATTATCTTTCAATTATTACATATCAGTGCACTTATATTCTTCAAAAGCTCATGTGAGTAGGTCTGTGGTGCCAGTAGGCGTATCAAACAGAGTGGTACTACACTCCTACTTTGCGACATAAAATCGCATTCAGATACGCCATGCACGCTACGTTTATTCAGCATTGCAGTTGCATAAATGATTCATGACACGCAAAAGTGACACAATTTTCAATAAACAAAGGCATTGTGCGAAATTCAGGCCCTTATTAGATAAGGCCTAATTTCATGTGCAGACGATATAACCACGCATCCATGACAAAAAAGGATGAAACGTGGAAGTCAAAAATTGATGCCACTTTGAAATCAGAGGATCCACCATTGTGAGATGGAAAAATATGGCTCCGATGGACCGCCCCCTCCTCAGATCTATGATGGTTGATCATTACCAGGTGGATATGATTACCTGAAAAATACATTCATCGGACAACAAGTAAATATTATTATAAATATTTACTGCCACTGGTAAAAGAATTGATTTAAGCTTATTTTGTAGAATGAAAATCATTAAAAAAAAGCTTACAATTTAGTCAAGTGCAGGTCTACCGGTTAGCCCTGGTATCTATTTCTTAAAATCGCGTTAACCACATACCTATTTACTCACCAGACTAGCGAAAAGATCCGGCTGATCTCCTATGTCTCCATCTAGTTTAAGTAATTCCTCGTAAGATTCCGTAGGTAGCTGATTATTGATGCACCGTTGTTGGTTCGTATCGCCCATCAACTGTACCATCATTTCTAACATATTTCTTTGTTGGTTGCTGAGCTCTTGCCTCTGTGTTATCACATGCATAGTAGATGCTATTATACTCAATTTCTCAACGACGAATTTCATGAATTTTCTCATTGACTCTGTAGTCTGTTCATTAGTATCACTACATGTTCCGTTGTTATCCATATTGCCCTCATTTTCTTGCTTTTTTCTTATTACGCGAGTAAGGAGTGTAACGAATAGGTGGAAGAGATGATTAAGCAGATTTCGAGTTCTTTTTAAGATCAATTAATTTATGATTTGAAGTTTTCTTAGAGTCAATGTTATTTTCAACATCACTTGGATCAGTAACAATTGCACTCAACGGCTCGTAAGCCATACGCTTTCCTGTGTGAAACTTAGGTATACGAATGAGAATATCCAAAATGCTCTTCTTTTTCTTTCCTAACATATCAATACATCTTTCTTCAATTACTTCCAGGTCCGAGACAGACTTTCCGATCTGAATAACAACGACATTAAACATTTTGTCACCATATTTAACTTCAAAATTAAACCTCAATGTCTTCTCATCGCTGAATGTTATGTAATCACTTTTCGTAAACCGAGGAAGAAGTTTCACGATAGCAATGGTTTCATCAACTTCGAAAAAGACAACTGCATACTCGCAGCTTTCAAACGGAATAGTACGATTCGTATCCTGAAAGGAAAAGGAAAGAGATGTGAGAAGAACGATTAAACTAGCGGAATGACTAGATAAGCATTTTCTTTTGGAACGAGAATACATTTCGAGCTTGGCTTTCCGTTTTTAACATTTGTGCGAGTTTTCACGTAGTAACCTATACTGATATGTCTTGATTCATATGGCTCATCGTACAAGTGCGAAAACTTCAAAATATTTCCTGAGATGCTACCTTCATGCACGGAAGATACTAGAACTATCGTACCATCCTCTAGCTTTGCACAATTATCAGGTGACTTGTGAGAAAATAAAAATCCCGAATTTCGTGCGTTCATGTGTACTGACCTAATTTCCTGAAGATGACGAAGAGACTGCTGAAATACATTAGGGCTACGTGAGTGAAGTTAGCGGAACCACCCAGTGGAATCATTTTTTATTATAGCTTAATTCTATTCGAAACAGCTGCTAGTTTCAAGTTTTAAGATAAAAGTGGTTCCGCTGTGAAGTTAGCGGAGCCAATTGCTGAGTCTCGCTGATTGACGCAGTAAATCAATTTCTTTTGGTCACTACCCGATCAATTTTGTTGTTCTGATCACGAATATGTGCCTCATCTTTCAAAACAATGCAGATTTCACCCGGAAATCTGAATTGCACTTTTTCTGCAAGCTGATTGTGAAGTTAGCGGAACTATTTTTTAATACAAAGAATTTCTCAGCAAAATCCATCCTCTCCTACTAATTTGAAGCTCCTAATCACAAATCTGTAATCAGATTTGCAAAACTCGCCCGCATTGCAAAGATATTCCTCTATCTGGGTCCGCTGTGAAGTTCGCGGAACCACCTACTGGCATTAAAATTTCAAATTCTAATTTTTGCAGAGAATCACTGCAATAGACATACCAAGAGAATGGAATTGCTTCACTGATCACGGTTTGCCGTCCGATTTCACGAGAGGATAAGTACTTGCCGAGAAAAATTGATTTTACGGTTTTCAAGGATTCCATCGGAATCTCAGCAAAATCGAACCCTATCCAGATCAGCCGAACCATCATTTATTACAGCACAATTCTATTGCACCATCACAATGTGGAATTAGCTCTTGTGCGCTTCCCTTCTCGGTGCATGCTGCTGTGCCTCTGAAGTCAATAGATGTTTGAAGAAGACGGTTTACAAGTGTTCGTCCATCGGAACGCTGGTATCGCTAATTTCTCCATGTTTGTTGTTTGTAATTACGAGGTTAGTTAAAGAAAAACTTTCATGTTGTCCTAAAAAGGATTCAGAATCGCTTCATTGTTGAAAGATTGCAATGCTTTGTAGCTATTGTGCATATTAATTCATTTCGTATCAAAAAACATAAGCCGCTGGTTGCAGAAATGATTGCCAACTAACAACTAACTGTTTACTAACAAAATTGGCTTGCAGAGCTGATTTTTACCTAACGTGGACTTTAAATATTTAGTGAACACTAAATTTCGACTTTCAGAGAAGCTGTGCTTTAGGTGATCATTAACGAGATAGAAATTTTACATTGTAGAGTTAGTAACCAGCAGAGGCTGTTTTAACTTATTGATTTTTGCGATAGACGTGTGAAGAAGTATGTTATCAAAGTGATTCGATCACATCTTTGTTAAGCGAGATGGAATACGTTGAGTATATGGAAGCGGAGGAGGGTGAATTCATTCCAATACGCATTTCACGATCTTTGAAGGACAAAAGTGATCCTATTTTATATTAGAACGATACTGAATTCGTGGATAGATACAGATTCAGTAAGCAATCTGCCCTCTCATTTTATACAAAACTGGAATATTTTCATGGATCTCTACGTACGACAGGAAATCATGGAAACCACCCATTGTGCAGTTATTGGTAACTTTTCGATTTTACGCCGCTGGAGTTTTTCACCGAGAGAATGGTGACCTTCTCGGTCTCAGCGAAGCCTCCGTTTGTCGTATTGTCCATCGCATTTCCAAAGCTATCTGTTGCTTGGCATCTGAATATCTCGTTTTCCCTGATTCTCCCGAGTTAGCAACAATGTAAAACAGGGTTTTACAATATAGCGAATTTTCCTGGTAAGCAGAAATTACAAATGAAAAATGTGAAAAAATAATAGATTGAAATATTATAATTAGGACCTATTGGCTAATTTCATCTAGGTCGTAGGAATAAATACAATAATTGCTGACAGCGTTTGTTTACTGTAGAAATGTTATTCTGCTATGCTATGGGATTTTCTCGCGGAGAACTCTCTGAATATTTCCATCAGTAAAATGATATTGAAATATTAAGTAATTGATGATGATTTTTCCGTTATAAATTTCCAGAAAGATTACAGAACAAAATAGACCTAACGGCTAATATTAAAAGTAGGCGTTAAGTAGCCCATAACATTTTTTGTTCACGCTTCTTACTCACAGGCCTATACACACTGGTCAACTCAAAACCAGATGATTACTGGTATGTTACTGGTATATACATATATATATATATATATATATATATATATATATATATATATATATATATATATATATATATATATATATATATATATATATAGGCCTACATATATACACGCATAAAGCATCTTCACTACGCTTCAGGTGTTGTCGAAGCGCTTGACGGCTCTCATATTAAAATCAAGAAACTGTCAACGCCTGAGTCCGATGAATACCGCAATCGAAAAGGTTGTATGTCCATAAACGTTCAGGGAGTATGCTCTCATGACCTCAAATTTACAAATTTAGTAGCTCGTTGGAAGGGTTCTACGCATGACTCCAGAATTTGGAGGAATGCTTCTCTGTGTAGCCGTTTCCTCGACGGTGAATTCGAGGGATATTTATTGGGTGACAGTGGCTATGCGGTTACTGCACATGTTTTAACGCCGATTCTCAACCCTACATCTGCGGGAGAGAGACGATACAACGCTTCACACATCAGAACCAGAAATACCATAGAGCGGGCATTCGGATTCGGAAGTCGCGTTTTCGCTGCCTCCTTGGAACCTTATTAAGATTTTCGCCAAGAAGATGCTGTCGAGTAATAGTAGCCACTGCAATTATGCGTAGCATCACAATTTAAGGAAAAGTGCCACATGTGGAAGACGTATTGGTGGAAGAACAGGACGTCCATCCGGATCCCTTTACCGATGGGAACGCTTCAGGACATACTTTGCGTAGACAGATTATTCAGAATATTTTCACTTAATACAAGCGTACACATTAGATGGAAAAAATTATAAAAAAATTGTTGAATTGTTAAAATTGTTGTGTAAGTTGTCTTCAACCATCTATGAATATTTGTATTGACCTACTTAAATTACTCTAGTAGGTCTAAGCGCGTACAAAATAGAACGATTTTCCATGTAAAATGCTTTTCTAGATTTATTTTGGAAGTGAATCTATGAATTAATAATAGTCTGCTGCAAAAAATGTAAAAGACGAAGTAAAATTAATAATCATAATGAACAATTGATGAATTAATAGACGGGTAAAAAACGTAGTGCTTGGTTTCTCAATATCACAATTTTATAAACTCTCATTTGATTTAGGCGTTGCTTCTATTTTCCACAAAACTGCATTCGATTATAGTATGTTTGATTTCATCAGTTTCCACATAAAAAATTTTATTATACAGGTATCATGCTAAAAATATTCGGTTTACTGTGAGATGAAAGACATGTACAACACGTGAAATCTAATTTTATTATTTGCGGAAATTTTGGGGTAGAAAAACGTCTAAAAAATCGAAGCTTAACTACAATCACCAAAATTTTGCCAGTATAGCGCATTCAAGCTTCGCTGCCTCATGTTCCTTTCCTTTGTATTGACACTCTGATTGTTTCATTTTTAGTTCTGTCTCAAGTATTTCAATCTTGATCTTATGTTCTGCTTCCAACATCTCCATTCTTCTATCGTGATATATCTCCGCCAGACGCTTTGCTGATTTCGTTTGTTGCTTGGAAGATCTGGATGATCGGTTGTCGGTTTGTCAACCTCGTCGTCTGACCCTGTGTAAGGAAACAGAAAGCGAAATATAGTATAATGATATACTGATACCCGTAAATTTCAGAAATACTCGATAATTCATTTTCTAAAGGAAAAGTGCTGAATATACTGAATAGTTGCGTGATAAAAATGTTCTACTTAATATTGGATATGTAGTGCCAAATTACGGCAGGTGTGTGACTCCTACTTATGATAAATTGGATATGCAATAAATTATGATGTCATGAATTGCTCATATTGATTCTCCAAGATAAATTTCTAGTTCTATTTTACTTTTTAAAGGTATCTCCAGACAATTGAAAAAACATTTTAAACCCATAATAGTTATGTTTTCATTTCAGTTGGTCGTGCTTATGTCAATAAGATACCGTTCTATAGGTTTCTAGACATTTGCTACACTGCAGGATGTTTAGTAAAAGGTTTAGTTTTAGCACTTTCAAAAAATGTGGATAGGATGGGACAGCGGTTAAAAATGTATAATGTGAGCATTTTGATTATAAATACATAACGAGATTATGGTTTATGATTATGATTTATTTTATGACATTTTTTTATATTTATTTAATTTCCATAAATAATAATTGCAACTCTAGCATCATATGTGCATTATTTAAATGAAACATCAATATTTACAAATTCTGTAGGCCCATTGATCAGACTGCAAGAGGTAATTATAATTATAATTAGGAAGATGATAGACTTTCATTATGTTTACTGATCATCCTTTGATAAAATACAGTAATGGATTTACATTATATATATATATACTATATATATGATATATATATACTAGTAAGGCCCCCGGACTTCGTCCAGGATTTATATGCATAAGTCTGTTAAATTAAGACAGTGCACATTGTATGTATGCACATAAACTTGCATACCAAGTTTATTAACTCATTCGCCTACACTGATTGGCTGTCTTACCATTTAGATCGCGTTCTGATTGGCTGTTTCTGAATCCATCGTGAAACATTAGAATCAATGAGACGCATGTCTAGCGAGGCAATTTTTTAAAGCAAATGAGGAGTTCATTTGTAAATTTAATGTAGTTACTGGTGTAATTAATATTTTTTTGGTAAAAATTTACACAAAAGTCTACTTTTCTCTGTAATTATGATACTTAGGGAAATGAGACCGGGCGGTTTTAACTACAAATTTTTTGTTCTATTAAATGGTAGTATCATATTGGCGTAAAGTTTCATGGTTTAGGAGGAGTTTGTCGGCGTTTTGCATTTTATATATAATATATATATTATATATATATATGTATGTATGTATGTATGTATATAAAATATGTATAATAATAATTTAATATATATATTTAAAAGAATCTTTAAACAGACTGTCAATATTAGAAATGAGCTTTTGCATCTCAAAACTTGTGATCCTTTACCAAGTCGTCTCACTTTGCTCCCAAAGGATCATAAAAGTCAGTTACAGGGTCGTCCTCTTGTTTCTGCTGTCGATACCCCAGGCACTCCATTATCCAAGTGTCTTGCCAATCGCTTATTTCCTCTTTTAGAATTTGTATCAACCCATTTACAAGATACTTTCTCTTTTATCTCTAGTATTGCTAATATGCTGCTTAGTTCTGAAGAGCATATTTTCTTCGGTTCTTTAGATGTTGTTAATTTGTATGGCGTATCGTATCTGTTGTCTCATGATCACATAATCACCCATATGATCACCCAAAATATAGATGCCATACATTTTCTGAAAAACAGATTTCGCAACAACGGTTGTCCAGATTATGATGTTCAAAAATACATCAATTTAGATAAACCAGTTACTAGACCAAAAATTCAAAATAGCGCGAAAAACAACATTTATCTTCGTATTCCATTCATAAACGAAATACAAGCTCGCAAAGTCCGCAAAGAATTGAAAGGGTTGACGATTGTGAACATCATTCCAACATTTATCGGCCCAAGACCATTATCGCAACAATTAAAATTTAAAGATAATCTGCCATGTCAAAAAAATTGCTACTGCAACGACCAAAAAGTCTGTCTTGTGAAAAGTGTGGTATATTTGATTGAATGCAATGAATGTAATGATTCTTATGTGGGCGAATCACAGTGCACTCTTCGAAGAAGAATACATCAACATTTGAATAAGGATGATAGTAATGTTCATAGACATTTTGTGCAAAAACATCAAATTATAAGACCTACTACTACTAACATCAAGATATCGATCCTACAAAGTAACTTTAACAACAGCCATGAACGAAAGACAGCAGAAAAGATGTACATCAATAAGATTTCACCTGATGAACATAATGCTAAACCAATAAGTGTGCATAGTTTATCTGTAATATTTTTTCAAATTTTCCATCTGATGTATTCATAGAATTGTAATTTCTTTTCCATCTGATTTGATAAAGAGTCAATCGAAATATATATATATATATATATAGCATATATATATTCAAATCAAAACAAATTGATTCTGTTAAAATCAATGTTGGTTCCAGACGCGTTTCAGAGTGTACAACTCCTTTCTCAATGGTTACACACAAAATCGAACAATAATGCTTTTATATGAGATGGATGATTTGATTACAGTTTAAAAATGGCATGATATGAAAATGTACAACAACAATCTACAGCAGTTCAAATAAAATCAATAAAATCAATTGTCGTAACAATCATTAGACGCTGTGATGTGTATAGATGTCAAAAGATACATTAGCTATTTACAAATTCAACAATAAAGGAATGGATCCGTCCCTGTTATTCATTACATTTACTGATTCTTTGATTAAAATTGATTCGAGTAATTTGTGATTGTTAGTGCACGCTATTATTCTTGTCTATAGGGTGTGGATGCGTAGAAATTTCAGTTGGAACAGGATAGCCTTTCAAATGTTCATCAACGTGGGTAATAACCCGCATAACACGGTTTCGTAAAGTTTCGTAAAAATAACGTTCCAACTTTGGTTACTCTTTCCGTAAATTATTCGTAAAATATTAAACCTTATTTGGTAATTATTACGTGAATTATCGATCACTTTTTGCGTAACTTTACGTAATAAAATGTGCCACTTTTAACGCAACATTCACGTTATGATTTTTACCTAAAAATTACGTAACTTTTGTGAGGATAACTTAACGTTACTCTTTCCGTCTTTCTATTAAAAGATCCAAAAGACACCAATAATATTTCATGTGTATTTTCATTGTGTTGATATACTGTTCACAACATATTACCAATCGTTCTTTCATATGTAGACACTAAATTGCTGGTTACACGACAAAATATTCAGAACGTCAACTGCAGGACAGCTGCAGTCTATCACAAATGTATTCTCATACTTTCTGACAATAAAAAACCAGAAGACTTACGGTATTTGAAAGGAAGGAGAACAGGTCTTCCATAGACATTAAAAATCAAGCCAACTTGACAAAGGAAGTGTGAATACTGTTCGTCCATGAAGCTGTCACAAAAATGCGAGAATGAAAAATTGAGAAACTCTACGGCTCGTTTCGGAAGAGAATAATTATTGTCTTTACATGCTACGCATACCTGGATTCGAGTAGATGGGGTCGCACATACATACAAATCTTCGTGAGTTATGAACGAAACAAACAGCATGAAATTTTCCAGATCTGTTAGGAAGCATCAATTCTTGTCTCAATAAAGCAGAGGATTGTGTGTCAATCAACACATGGAGTACCCAAAATTCAATACAAATTGATGACACCAACAATATCCAACCATTGTTGTCAGAAATTAGGAACATTCATTCACAATTTCGTCTGACCACTCTGACCTTTGAAGTTGGATCAATTCCATAACCCGTATGCTGTATATAGCATGTATATGCATAGCAGAATAATTGACGGTGGAAAATGAAGTTAGTGACCACCTGAAAAAAATGAGAGACTACATTTAGTATTATTGAGTGATCATTATCTATCGCCTACTTATATGTAGTACTAAATGGTTACATGCTCGTTGCAACTTTTCTTCGTTCAGATTGGTGCCACAAACAGCCAGAAAACGAAATTTATTATTCATTTTTCATTAAATAAAAATAGAATTCCATTTTTTCAGAAAATTTACTATTTTGTCAAAATTCTACACTATCTGATATAATGATGATAAAAACAGGTACTATCACGATTATCCCATGCAGTTATTTCGGTTTCTGTGATGTGCTGACTTAGGCCATATAGAATGGAGCTATAATCATAAATAGTAGCGCATACGAATCACAGAGGGATTCTTTATCATAAAACATGGATTATATTTGTGGAAAATTATGCTCCGATTAATTTTGTTAAGAAAACAGAACACAATGAATAAAAGCATGTAATTTGAAACCGGATAACAAGAAGCTATAAGAAAGCGAGTACTGTAATAAACGAGATATTGAAGAGAACACGGGGTATGTTTGTCACATTTATCTTATAATGTCTTATCTTAACGTAATTCCGATGGCATTCATTTTTTGCTATACATGTACTTGAAGCCACTTACTAAGTCAGAAAATGTCCATAGAAGTTTTCATACAATCTTAGACAAAACTTGAATCGAATGGCATATGGCACAACGCGTGAATGGTTGTTAAATGTTTGGTAGAAGTACAAAGTAGGAATACGGATCTTAACAAGACTTCATAATTACCTCCATGTATGACACTATCCACCTCGTGATTGTTTCGTTACTTATCGCGTGTTCACCTGAAGATGTTCAAGACAAGCGATCTTTGTCCAAGTGCAGTTCTCGTTCATCGATTGTGGTTCCTCCGATCAAAAGATAACGGAATGATTCCAAGGAAAATACCATCTGAATGATTGACCATGAACCTGAAGCAGAAACATAACATGTATATACTGTGAGGGACGGGAGGAAGAAACTTTATAGGTTTTCATCTGACTTTTAAAGGAAATAGGAATTAGCAGTCATACAACCGGTAAGTACCGTATTGATAATTTACATGAAAACGTAGCAATAACAGCCAAAATTATTTTTCTACTGTTATTATTATTACTAAATGCACCTATGATAAGAAATAAGCATCGATACAAGAAAGTCGAGGATCGAGGATAACCGACCCTTACATAGATCAAAAAATGACGATTTAGAAGTGCGTTTAATCGGTTTCGTTAATTCATGTGAGCATAATTCCTTTGGAAATAATCTTAAACTGGAATATACTCAAGTCATGAAAATTATGATTAACATAGCTTGTTGTAAACTCGCAAACACGCGTGATACTTATATGACCGCTATCAATTTCCCATATTCGGATTTCTGTAATCCTTTCTGCGACTTATCTGTTAGTGCTATTCTTGTGCCTCTCGTTTATGTATCTAAGGCACACATGAGCAATGTATGTAAATACATGTAGAGGTGGCTTGATAACTTACTATCAACAATCTGGCTACTCTCAGAAAGCTGTCGCTTTTACTTCCATTGCATTACACACATGTACTACAAACAAAAACGTCGACCCTCTCACCTAGCTGAGAGCAGTTTCCAGATACACATGTTCTGGACAATTCGGAATTGAATGACATTTCTCGAAATTTTTAGGTAGGTGAAATAAATTATACTTAACTATCACCCGGTAATTTTTATTATTAGCGGGCCTGTTAATTTCATTGTGATAAGCATCGCAAATTATAAATAACATTCGATGAGCAACATACAACTGAGCTTTTAAGAAGACCAAAATTAGAATCAAATGCAATTCCCAGTTACTTGAAATTAATAGCTGTTTGCTTCTCACTGATTGAAGATGTCTGTGTAGAATTCGTGCCCTAATTTCGAATTAAATGAAAATACCAAAAATCAATCAACATGTCTTTAATTCCCATTCATATAAACACGAGTTATCGGTAGGCTATCGTTTTATCATTATTCTGTTAACTTTCTATAAAATTTCCTTCAAATTTTGGTAGATAGGATTCATAACACTATCGTACATTTCAAATTTGTTTATTTTTCATGATTTCGTCAGGATGAAAGTTTCGGGTAGAAATCATAAACAATTCAAAAGCCATAAAATTCGTATAAATATATATACTAAATTTTGATGAAGAACTTAAATATCATTCCTTGAAATCGTTGATATCCATTATACAATCGTTATTAAATATCAGGTAGTTTCTATAAAACGAAATACTACATGTATAGGAAATGAAAACGTTTACTTGAACACAAGTATATACACGTCTATATTATTTAACCGTCCAAACCGGTGAGATTGTCATCACTTTCAGCGTCCTCTGTTTTCCATCTTTTGGCTGTTGCTGGCATTCTTTTCAAAGCAGTAGATAATTTTGTTCTTACTTTCTCAGCTACTTGCTTCTCATCCCGCTTCGTCTGTTTCGCAAGAGCACCCGTCAAAATTTCAACTATGCCAAGCTTCGAGGCATCCTTTTTGCCTCGTTTACCATCTCGGCTGTACTGAGCCCAGACATCTGGCATCGCAATTTGAAGTAACATGTGATGCAGGGTAGCAGTCACAGTAATCCGTCGAATAGGTACCAAGCTTTCGATCAATGTGGTCTTCGGTATTGATTTAAGTGAAGACTTCAGTTCGTCCACTGTAGTAGCAATAGGAAAGGCGGTAACAGTAGAAGCTGGAGTTGAATCATCCGATGACTTACATGCAGAAATCATATTTATAATTATATCTTGCTTCCTTGAAATGTCTTCTAAAATGCTCAACATACGATCGTTTACTGGTTCCATCGTGTTCAGCGTGTCATCCATCGAGACAACATCTTCCCAGTTTGCGCCATTATCTGTTTCGAAAGAAGCTGTAATGTCCTGCATCTGACTTTGATTTGGTGGGGGCGGCAAAAACGAATTCCCCGGCTTTAGAGAAGGACAGTGGATTTCCGAATCCACATAATCTGACTCGTCGGCGCTAGTCAGGATATTTGCATCAAAGGTTGATCGCTTTTTAGGTAGCAAGACACGTGTTTTACATACGCGGGTCATAGAAATGGCGGACTTTTTCTTTTCAAATTGTATATTTCTTAACTTTCTAACTGTTTCAGTAGTGTCTTCATCATCATCGAAGATTATCTGTAGTATAACAGCATCATATTCTTTCGATAAGTAAATGCATGATACGTCAATAATTGAATCGAAGGAGACTTTTTTCCAATCCTCTATGGAATATCCTTTATATGGTTCATTGAATTTACATAGCGTATCAGGCATTTCAATGATCTGCCTATCAGAACAAAAGCAAACGACAAATTTCATGGGAACTCTGAAAAGAAGAACAAAGCACATCATATACGATGAAGAAAATAAGCTAATGGGTTTTCATGGATTCATATTAGGGTTGTTTGTCGGAAATTAGCCCATAACGTATCACGAGGTTTTCGAGTCAAAGCACGACAGTATGACATGAAACAGTTTCGAACTCCTCTAGCAATATATATGATCAAATTTGTTCATTTAGAATTAGTTGATGCGTTGTCTTTAAGAGACTTCATACAAAGATTGACATGACAGACTGTAACAAGCTCTCCTACATGTAAAATGATTATGGATAACTCATCGCATCAAACTTTTTAATTAAAACAGTACATCAGAGAAAGTGGCAGATGATATCTTATTGAACCCGTATGATGAAAAAGCTAGCAGTGAATCTTACCGTACGAGTATTACATCGAACATACCGACAATAATGATTAGACGTGGACTGATGTTTATAATCATTCTACGTAAAAACTAATCGTGATTTTTCCATAATCATTTTTCTAATCGTGATAAATATTATGTCCGTGTTAGATTATGTATGAAAAAATATTTTATTGAAGTCATCATTATTTGGTGATATTAAGGGAAAAGAGGGTTAGGTCGACTATGCGACTCAGGTAAATTTCGGGTTAAACCGGGAAAATGAACTAGAACTTATTCATGTCAGCGATCGCGCTAGTGAACTCCAAGCTTACAAACAAACTACTTCAATAGTCAATACCAAAACCTGAAAACAGCAAATATAACAACTGTGACGAGTGTTGCTGTCGTACCCAATAACACACAACTTAAACGAGAGTTACGATTTACATATACGGTATCTTATCAATCAGATGTTTTTTTAACATTCTACAGTATACTTGAGGACTTGGACATGAGAAAGTAACATTTCGATCCTTACCATTATTACACAAAATACATGAAAGCAAAGAAAAACACTAAAGCATTCATCTCTTCATTTTTTTAAATGGACAATCAGATTTTAAAACACATTTAGTCGAGTCATCACCACTGATAGTACGTATGTAGGAGAGGAAAGTAGCAATCTTTGTGCTGAAGAAGTTTGCATCTGACATAGTTTATTGGAATACATTTCAACTTAAAGCTGTAGCGTGAGCCTTTGTAGATGTGTAACAGTTTGGAATCAAGAGGATCGGTGAACACTGCTGACCTTTCTTTCAGACAACGACCAATAAAGCAAATCATACCACTTCTTTTTCTTGCAATGTATTTTATTTTTATAACGTCAGCGTTTTTGGTTAATATGTATCGGTTAGGGCCGTACGCTCGAATTTCAGTATTTCGCAGCTGTACTCTCAAGTAGCAATTTTCCATATCTTTCCAGTCAAAGTTAACAGGAGTACCACGAACTTTATTGGAAGACACCAAATTTTTTAATTGCGGTGATGTCTCACTAGAATGTGATGGTCTTCTTAGTCTTTGACCATGACGCATAACCATATTTCGTAGTTGCTCGAGAGGTTTATTAGAAGAATGAATGCTACGAACCACGAAATTCAAGAAGCTTTCGAACCGAAAGCAGCTGAAATTGTCAGCCGTACCTCTTAATTTGCAGTCCTCGGCCAAATGAATGAGAGAATGAACTGTCAACGTCACAAATGAATCTCCCAAGACTTCACTACAGTTAGCAAGAAACGAAAGGATCAAATCTTTCGCATAATCATTCAATGTTTGACACCATACTTCGTGACATAATATTCTCAGAACTACTCCTAACCATCGTAACAATTTGCCTATCGTTTCGCTGTACTTAGAAATCAGCTGGTGTCCAAAATACAGGCAGAAGAATCGAAGCTCCGTGGCCTTCCATTTTGAAAGATGGTTGATACTACGCGGGCGACGCTGAAAATCGTTTGGAATGGAACTTCGAGATTTATAGATATCCGCATTCAAGTATTCTAAGTTATTTTTGTTTAACTTAAACCGTCCGTCTTTCTTTCGCAGATTTTCAAGCAATTTTATAACTGTTCCCTCACAAACGGAATGCATGTAGTCATTCGGGAACGAAGTTATCATATCCATATTTTCTATTGCTAGAAACGGCGAGTCACCTCGATGGTGATCTACTTGTCGCTTTTCACGAAAACTGGTATCAGTTCGCCTGTCAGCATTATGCTCAAGAAATCGACGACTTCCGCCAATAGTTACACCCTTTTGAACGCACCTATCACAAGCATAGAAACCTGTAGGAGACTTGACGTTCTTTACAAACGCCCTGGCGATCGAATCGCACGCACAGTGTGATATTTCAACTAAGATCTTCGTATCGATAACCTTCAAACCTTTCAAGAGCAACTGATTCAATTCAACAATTGTGTCGTTTAATAGGATGTTGGGATCAAACGGCTTAGATTCTCCAAAATAAACACCTGCTATATAAACTGAATCGTCCATACCTTCAATTCCAACAGAAATAGTCCAAAATTCTTTTACCGCGCTCTTAAATATACTAACCCCGTCGATATGCAATACGATGCGGCAAGTATTTAACAACTTCCCAGATAGGAGTGACTCGAGTCCACGGGCAATCCCAAAATGAATATAGGAACCAGGAGGAACGGATTTCGTTGGAAAAATGGACGAGCTGTCTCTGATAGGAATTAACGTACGTGCATCTTGAGGAAGCCCAGGAAAGTATTTACCAAGTTTTCGAAGAAGAAGTGTCATATCAGTAGTACTTAAATGAGTATCGTTCCAATAATCCTGCAAATCGGTAAGCAAATCAGTTAGGTCAAATGATTTATCAGTTGCAGATAAACTGATGCTACTAAAAGAGCCTCCCGAAGAATCATAAGATACAAAGGATTCATCATCTGATGAAAATGAGATGCATTCTTCAGGTTGATGTTCAGAAGATTGTTTGACCGGCTGGGTAGACGTCGCCACTAATGAATCACCCATCGTTGTTTCAGTGTCCAGGTTGTGTACTAATTGTAAGTATTTTTCAGTTAGTACTACGTTTTGATTACTAGCATATGACGCGGAGCATTCATGGACAGAACAATCATATTCTGATGTCGGTTCTATTGGTGTTGGACAAACTGCGTTGTCTGGAGAGGACACTTGCGAAACCATAGTATTCTTACTTGACATCTGTCCAGAAATGTTGGTGGTCCATTCATCATAACACGAAGTTGTATCGCTACTGAATTCGTAAGTTCGTAATACATTTCTGAAACTGTAGTTCTCTACTGTCTGAACAGAGGACAATGGATCGATATTTCGGACTGTCAGACTTGAATTTCGTTTGCCAATGGATATGGGTAATTCTCTCTTCTTACGTGAAACTGTATCTCTCTCATCGGGTGATGTAGATGTACCGCTTTCGCTGAGTTTGTAATATTTGGCAGTAGGCCTATTACGTTTCTTGCGTCGCCTCCGTTTGGCTCCTGATTTACGACTTTCCTTATCCTCGATTGAGGAAATTTTCGATTCTGACGATTCCATTGAGATCGAAACTTCAAAAATCAACAACCCTGAAATATAAAATTTTAACTACGATATCTTGAGATTTCGATATGAGAGCATTTTATAATATATATACTAACCCATATCATATATGGGAAATAATTAAAAAATAGAATTACAGAATACCTGCCAACTTTCGCAATTCATTATATATATTAACTAAGAATTATGGATACATTATGCTGGCAACAGCCATTCTGTTGATCGTTACTAGCGTATGTTATTCTGCCGATCAGTTGGTGACGGGGGGAGAGGCTACCGTTGAAACAATATTACCTACTATAAACGCTTAAATATACTAATGCTTGTCTGACAGTCTGGTATAGCTCAGGGATAGAGCGTCCGCCTGGATAACATTAAATTTGAACTTTGAAACATTCTAATGTCATAACTATTTCGAGGAGTCTACACTAAATCTAAATGGGCCTATAGGCCCATTAACTAACTTGCTTGTATAAGTAGACAACATGTAAATCCGAGCTTCAACTGGAGACATAATTTCCCAGTAAGTCAGGTTTCATACGCCAGTTTTTTGACTACCGGTATGGTATGGACTGAAATTTTTCCTCGGGGCGAGGAAACGTTGACGTTCGTAATGATCATTGATATAGAGAAAAACAGAAAACAAAATATCTTTGAATTACAAGTAAAAAGTTGTTCGTTTTGACATTTGATCATGCAACATGTAAAAAAATAGCATCAAAGTAAACTGATAAGCCAAATGATGTTTTAAATAATGTACAGTCACTTATTGAATAGGCTAGGGGGCCTATCTGTTCAGAAGGCCGATTGGCGAAAGCTTAGGCAGATAGCCTACGTTAGCCTAATAATGTCTATTGATTGATATTTGCTTTAATTACATTATATAAGCGGTCGTAAAAAACCGAGTTTAAAAAACTTCAAAAATTACAGCACTTTGAATGGAAGGCATTGAAAGAACTGGAAGAGCACTTGGAAAGAGATATTGCAGCCCGAGGTGACTATGTTTAGAGAATTCGTGAATTTCTAACTGACTTTGTAATTGATAAAGATTTAAGGAAATGACGCGGTTTTATTACGACTCAGCCTATATTTCTATAGGCAGTTACGTTAATTACATTATTCGTAGCCTTACACATTTATAGGCTAGTTAATACATTACATTTGGCTCATCTTTTACTTATATTTTTAAATTTATTGAGACAGACAAAATATTAAACATGTTATTACTTCAACTCATTTCAGGGATGAGAACGGTCCAATTGGGGCCCGGGCGGAAAACGAAATCTGGGGAACCGAGATAGGAAGAATTCTCAAATACATTTTACGCGAATTTAATGGGCCCCGGGCGGCATTCCGCCAAAATTCTCATCCCGTCATTTATGTGTGTAATTATCTTTTAATTGCAACGTCTTTCTCATCTATTCACTGAATCAAGAAAAAAAGATTTACTTCTTTAAGTATTGTGGACTACTTCATTATGATACATTGGTGATATCACCAAAAGCTATCATCCGGGGTTATAGGCCTAGTGATACCAAATAATTTCTCAAGTACCGATGTCTTATTCTGACGCATTTATCATACCTGTACATGGTTATAATATTCTTATATTGTATAAACAGTTTTATAATTCTTAGATTCACACATTTTAGATTAAAGCAAGCCTTCCAATTACTCAAAGAATGCGTGTGCTGATATACCAAGAGTGATATTGCGATATTTTAAAAGCTCCTTTGAAGGAGTAATAAATTCGTTGATAGATTCAAACAAAATAAAAGTATTCTTGCTTATAAAGTAGAATAATAATGGTAAAATTAGTAGTAGCGATTCTATTCTTTCTTGTCAGGGATGGAGCGGTCTCTCAGTCTATGAAATTTATAAATTTGAGAGGGTACAGCCTTTATAACTATAGTAATGCTAATTTTGATACATCCTTCCAAATATTATATCGTAATGTAAATTACCAAAATGAAGTATGTCTTTTGAAGTCTCCAGACATGACATCAAATTCGATAGATTGATTAGTAATCAAACATTATCTCTGAAAATCTTTTGGAAATAAGGAAGTATCATTTTGAAGTCATCATATTCCATATATCTGAAAAATATCATTAAAATATGATTTCATGTTTGAAAATATCATTTTCCTCCTGCTCAACATTTCGTCTGTAATAAATGACACATATAGATAAATTCATAACATATATCTAAATAAAATGCACTAATTACATATATCCTGAAAGTATTTTAAACTAATTTAACATGATAAATGCGTTATGATATGTTCGATAAAACCAATGATTGTTTTGTTCCTGTTGTTTATTAATTATATATGACCAATATAGTAATATCAAACCATGAAATTAGATCAATGCAAAAAATTCTGATTTATCCGTCAGATCTGAATAAATATACATTCAGTTATAAAAATACAATAAGGATATTTTTTATATATTTCTTGTTTGTCTATTGATAAATTATGTTATACTTTAAAATTTCGCAATACATTCCCCACGTGGTCAACGTGGTTCTACTCAACGCGGTTGTACTGATTTTGCAGAAAATGTAAAGAAATGAACCAAAGAACAATCGATTTTATAGTAAAATCATCTTTCGGAAAAAGGCGATCTTTCCTTTTTGCCTTATTGAAGAGAATAAAGAAAATTAATTGTATGAAATGATGTTTGATATTTTAACAATCTATATATTTACAGCCTACATATAATTTACATTATCATTTTTTGCGATTGGTTCTGATAGGAATTATGCTTTATAAAAATTTCTGGAGAAAAAAAGTAGATCTGTTATCAAATAGCTCAGTTGTCTTGAACAATGTGGAGTAACGTTAATTATTTCAGAACATTGAATTATACCGGTATATACTATAGTACAGGTATTTAATAAATTACTACCTTTTTTGGTATCAACATAACCAAAGATATGGGTCCATGTACATTCAATACCGGTATTTAAAATTTTGCATTATACAATAAAATATTACGTGGTATGCGCTAAATCTGCAAGGTTAAATTGTACATCCAATAATAACGCTATATTGACGTTATTTATGTTGCGTAACATTAATCACACAATTTTCACGTAATATTTACGTTTACTTAGAGAACTTTTTAAAGTAAATTTTGATACCTATAATTACCAAAATTAACTTCGTCAATAGAGTTCATAATTATTTTTTTCTTTTTTGAATATCTTTTCTTAATGTACTTCAATATAAAACATCGTATAAATTATGAATTAAAGTTCAGGAACCCCCTGTTACCTATTGTAACGAAAAATTTCCCATAATTTATGGTAAATTTGTTATGCGGGTAAGATGCCTGGAAGTTTCTCCGAAATAGACGTCGTTGCACCGTCCACAAGTGTACGAATAAGTACATTTAGCTTTAAGATCAGAGGAAACAGCATCTTTATTCCGAAAAAACATGGCTGTCTTTAAAGTCTGAAAAACTGGTCTAACATTTAAGGCTTGCCAAATTTGATAAAGGAAACGGTATTGTCATTGACACCAGAGACTCTTACCATAGTAAGATGCTTTCTTTGCTCTCGGACCCAAGGCGGTTTCAGGAATACATTCCTGATGAAAGAGCCAAGAAAGATCCGCATATCCTTGAGGAGGATAGACTTAATCGGAAGCTCACTAAATTTAAGAAAGACCGATTGATTTCTGATTCTATTTATGAGGCTGTAAGAGCCAAAGGATCTCAACCAGCAAGACTATATGGGCTGCCCAAAGTGCACAAAGATTCCAAAAATCCGCCATATCGTCCTATTTTAAGTATGAAAAATCTTATCTCTCAAACTTGTCGATGTGGCTTGATTCAATTTTGAAAGACCACATTCCTAAATCTTTTAACGTCAAGGATACTTTTGAGTTTATCGAAGCCCTGAAAAACGTTGATACCAGCAATGAAAATGATTTTTTCATGTGCAGTTTTGACGTTTCGAACTTATTTAATAATATCCCGGTAGATAGAACCATTGACTACATCATTTCTATAATTGATGAAGACAGTCTTCCAGTCTCGAAACGCACTCTTCGAGATTTGTTGACTTTTGCTTGCAAGAATGTTTTATTTTCATTTAATAAAACTCTCTACAGGCAGATAGATGGCATGACAATTGGATCGAACCTTGGCCCAACTATGGCTGCTTTTACCATGAGTTTAATTGAGTCGCAGTTTGAGAAGTACAGTGGCAATAATTTCGTCTTCTATAAAAGATATGTCGACGACTGCTTTGCTATTTTCAAAAATTATGAGGACTCTCAGACATTTTTTGAATTCCTCAATAAGCTAGATACTGATATCAGTTTTATTATGGAAACCGAACATAACAACAGCATCTGTTTTTTGGATGCTAAAATTACCAAAATTGATAATCGGCTCAAAATCTCGTGGCACCAAAAGGATACAAATACTGAAGTGTACATCCCTAATTGTGCTTACGCGCCAAAGCAGTATAAGCTAGCGGCTATGAGGTCCCTGTTTTATCGAGCTAAACGGATTTCTTCGGATTCTGAAACTTAGGAGCAGTCCTGTGAAAAAATTCGGCAACATGTTCATTAACAACGGCTACAAGGAGCAGTCTATCAATGACGTTAAGGAAAAAGTTGAACAAAAGCTTCAGACAGAACCAGGCCCGTCGTCAGAATGGATTTACAAGGGGGACTCAGCTTTTGACTGGAGGGGCAAGCGTTTGTGATTTTTATATTCAATGAAGCACATAACCAATATACCTAATCATGCATATTTGACATTCCTGTGCTTCACATATTTGTATTTTCGTACTTTCTATTGTAATCGCAAGTTAGCTAAATTAAAACATGCACAGATTAAGTATTCAAATGTAATTCAAAAAAGTTGTAAGCGTTTGTGAACATTGCTAAATGTCTTCAAGACAGACTGAACGTCAATATTTTCCACCCTATCTTTCTCAAAAGTCAAAAAGCACAAACTGGCTCGTCGAGACTGCGCCATGCTTCGTCGTTGTGGCCGATCAATGCGGGTAAGTGCCGAAAACGACGCCTCACAGACAGCAGTGGAACAGGCCATTGTTGACACCGCCGCAAATAAATCGTATGTGCACTGGTAGGCCTCTCTTTGATTATGCAAAACATCGAGAAGTGTGGAAGTAGGCCTCCCGTCGATTTTCTTCTTGAGATAGCGTCTCACCAAATTTAATTCGCCTTCATCTGGAATCGTAATTCCCAGTCGGCTGAGCGGGTCAATCGTAGTCTTGATTAAAAATTCGTCTCCGTCTGGTATAGTTCCCTACAGAAAATAAAAAAAGCAACTACTCAATTTTCAGTAGCTAACTATTACAGCACCATTAAGTTTAGAATTTAATCTTCGATACTAAAGAATTAAAACACACGGCTTGTATATGAATTCTCCAGCTATGGACATTTGATGATGGATTTTGCTTGTTATATGATGATCTTATCACAAAATAGTTCGATTTGGTAAATGAAGTCTAGAAAATATTTCATAAAAGGAATCTAGATATGTCAATAAAGACAATGATTAGTCAATAACGATAACAAATAGGCCTAAAAGCAAGATTATTATTTGACTTCATGAAAATAGATGTTAATGCTATTTATATATTTATTATTGTTCACATGTAAAACCTGTTAACGACATTTTATTTTCCTATGTAGTGTTTGAGCAGAAACTTACTTGCAAAGCTTTGTACAACTAATCCTTTTCTTCAAAGCGTCGATAAAGTTCCTGTGTGACAAGGTCGATGATTTCGAAGTACACTGCCTTGGTGTTTATGCTGTCTATATCAGATTGATGGCCACTGACAGCCGCAAGAACAACACTGTCTCTCAGAAGGGTACTTATTTTTCTCTTGCGAGATGGATGGTCACTTTTTTGGTCCTTTATGAAAGCATTACTTTCTGTCAATATATCACTGAATACCTCTTCACTTCTCATTTCATTGAGCAATTCTTTGACCTGTGAGATTAATTCCATGGCTTTTCGCAGATCACATGCATGACTTTGCAATGCTTTGTCGATTGGCATCAAAATCCCCAGTATGCGCTTCATAACAACAGCTATAAACATGAAATTAGATCGACACAAAATTTTTCGCAATCCGATGGCTCTCGATGGTAGATCGCCCTCCAAATTCATTGACTTACTGATCTCTTTCAACGTTGAGACAATTTCTGCATGGTTGTCAATAAGACGCTTCGTGGCATCGTGATGTCCTGACCAACGTGTCTCGAGTAATGGCTTCAATTTCGTCCCATTGTACTTATCAACAATTGATTGGCATTTGAAAAATTTGTAAATCACTGCACACTGATCGAAGTAGTACCTCACTGCTGAGATAGTAGAAACTAGATCCACAATAACCAAATGAAGTCGGTGGTTAAAGCAATGTACGTATGGTAGTACCTCTTTTCCGGCTCTTCTCTGTATGATAGCTTGCACTCCTGCGAGTCTGCCACTCATTGAACTGGCTCCATCATAGCATTGGGTAAGCAATCGCTCCATCGGAAGGTTGTACTTTGCCAAACTCTCCAAAATAACGTCGGTCATCGATGAGGCATCCAGTTTCGCAGACATAGGCATGCAGAGAAGGCATTCTTCCACTTTCCCATTCTTAACAAATCGAACTGAAATGGAGATATTTTCGATGTTGCTCTTGTCACGCGTTCCATCTGCTAAAAGTGTAAAAAACGGAACGTCAGCGTTTAGGCAGTCGGATGCTACTCCTCTTGCAACGACGTTTGCAAGAGTGTCAATTAAATCATTTTGAATTGTAGGAGATGTGTAGGTGGAATTGCGAGGAATTCCGGGCTCAATGTCAGCAAGCTTTTTATCCGTTCGAAGAGTGTATTTGAACATCTTGATAAATACACCACTGTCTGAATCATCACCCCTAAATGGCAATTCGTTAGTTGCCAAAAATCGTACTATCTCAATCAAGGACTGGACATAATATCTCCTCTTTTCTAGAATGCCGGAGTTCAGGAGGTAAGATATCGATGTTCTGCTGTCCTCTCTGTTTTTCTGCTCATTCCAAGCAATGGTTGAATTTCTGTGCGTCGTAGTTTCAGCATGCTGAACAAATCCCTTTCTTTTGTCTCCAAGAGCGGTTTTCCATGCTCTGTAACCTGCCTTGATGAAGACCGACTCAAATTCCTTTGAACTTCTGGTAGCGTATATCCTGTAGGGATGACAGTACGCTGCATCTCTTTCGACGGAATATTCCAGCCAAGGGAATTGGTCAAACCACTGTGATCGAAAGCAGCGGTTGTCCTTGTCTCTTGGATATGACTTAAGTCGAGGTTGCTTTAGTTCAGCGCCAAATATGTCTTTCGGTAATGAATGCAAAACACTAGGAATCGCAGTTGCAGATTGTGTAGGGATTTTAATTGCTGATGACTGCACCGCAGTTGTGGATGATTGGATCGCAGTTGTGGATGATTGGATCGCAGTTGCGGATGATTGGATCGCAGTTACGGAGGTAGTAGGGGTATCAGCTGAAGATGTTGGCGTGAGTGAACTTCGAAGTTTTAGAAGCCATGATGTTAAAAGGATAGATTTTTTTATGCACCTGATCTTTTGAATTGCGATGCGGCATTTCCGACTATTCAATTATCACCTCTGAATATAAAACAAAAGTCACCAGTTACGGGGGAACACAAGACACAGATATTGTCAATAAAGACGTAAACGTGTGCGTGTAATTCGAATTTGTTGAGCGCAGGCCGATGCATTGTCAGTAGAGTGACAAATTGCTTTCTTGATGCGAGATTGAAAAGTGGATTTGCCTTGTGTGCATGTATGCATTGTGTGAGAAAAAACCAATGATCATGGTGCAGTTATTTACTCTATTGATGCGAATGGCTTCGTCTGCATCGAGTGAGTGACTCACTCAATGCCGAAGGAGTGATAACCTGATAAATCCACTGTCTTACATTCCTCGATGCTACCATGTTGTGTTCACGTGAACTTAAATTTTAACTGACTGTCAATTCATCTCGTGTATAACTATTATTTTGTACCATGCCATACAAATATTGCGTTGGAGGTTGCAAAAGTGGGTAGAAGACCGATTGAACCGAAAAGGTGTCATTATTCAGTTTTCCATATGAGAACGAATATAGTCAACGAAATAAATGGTTCCTATACAACGCTTTGATCTCAAAAGTGTTAATGAAGTAACTGACAGGATGAAAGTCTGTGCTAAACACTTTCTGTCAGATGACTTTGAATTTGAAACCGACAAAAAGAAGAAAATAAAATCTTACGTTACCGGATATCTCCTTTTATTTAATTGACAAACACTCCTTTGATTATGTCCCCGGAAAACTGCAGTCGGATCCTATGAATGTGGATTTGGCGGTACCTCTATTCTTTCCTCTCCACAAATCATCTATTTCAAAATCAACAAATTTAGCTGAACTTAACTGCATTTTCTTTTAGGATAGGTTAGATCAGTCGTAGAGGTTAAGTTCACGAAATAACACAAAGACAAGCAGCAGAGGAATTAATCAAGAGGGAAATTCCTAGAAACTAATAACTTAAATAGAAACTAATGAGCAGAGAGACACAAAACAGTGGTGAAGGACTGAAGTGATGAAGTCATAAATTATTTGCAATGAGTAACAGGTGGGAAATGTTCACGCTGAATGAGTCAATAGTTATCGTCAGTCAAAAACTCCATTCACAATGCAATGGAATTATGCTATTAGGCTTTTCTTGTATGACCATTGCCATCAACTAAAAGTAGACACATGTGAACATTATTTGACAGGAGGGGCGAAATTTTTAACAGGTGGGGCGGCGCCCCCTTGCCCCCCCCCCCGCTGGCGACGGGCCTGGACAGAACATTTGCCCACTTCTGATAATATGAAATTTATAAACTGGAATTTGCCTTACATCCGTGAAGATTGTCAAATTCTGAAAAAGAAAGTTCATGACTTGAACAAAAATTTACCAAAAGCCTTAAATGTTAGACCAGTTTTTCAGACTTTAAAGACAGCCATGTTTTTTCGGAATAAAGATGCTGTTTCCTCTGATCTTAAAGCTAAATGTACTTATTCGTACACTTGTGGACGGTGCAACGACGTCTATTTCGGAGAAACTTCCAGGCATCTTATTACCCGCGTTGATGAACATTTGAAAGGCTATCCTGTTCCAACTGAAATTTCTACGCATCCACACCCTATAGACAAGAATAATAGCGTGCACTAACAATCACAAATTACTCGAATCAATTTTAATCAAAGAATCAGTAAATGTAATGAATAACAGGGACGGATCCATTCCTTTATTGTTGAATTTGTAAATAGCTAATGTATCTTTTGACATCTATGCACATCACAGCGTCTAATGATTGTTACGACAATTGATTTTATTAGCACTGCTGTAGATCGTTGTTGTACATTTTTATATCATGCCATTTTTAAACTGTAATCAAATCATCCATCTCATATAAAAGCATTATTGTTCGATTTTGTGTGTAACCATTGAGAAAGGAGTTGTACACTCTGAAACGCGTCTGGAACCAACATTGATTTTAACAGAATCAATTTGTTTTGATTTGAATATATTGAGGTCCATTAAATGAATATATATATATATATTTCATGTAAAAAAATAAGCACAGCTTTCCGGACTAGTTTTGATGTTTTTTATCACATCATCTTCAGCGGTAAAAAGAGTTACAAACATCTGTACACATCATTTACATACTTGTTTTCTACAATTCATTTTCAACATTAACACAACTAAAACACGATAAAATACGTCATTAATTGCATGTCACATGCCACTGACGTCATGCATGTCATTTCGTCACCTTTCATGTAATTTCATAAATCTAGAGACAATTGATATGAACCATTTCGTTCATTCGAGAGGCAATCTTTGTTTTGATTCATGATTATAGTTTCAAGAATGAATGGAATTTTGTAACGACCTAGAATTCTAAAGTTTTCATATTTCGGTGCATGTTCATGCATCGAAACTTTAGTGGGAGTTGGGTAGCCTCTAAGATGCTCGCTAATTCGGGTATTTAAATGTCTTTTGGATGCGCCAATATACCGCATCGAACAGCGGTCACAACTGTATTGGTAAACAATGTTGGCTTTCAATCCATCAGAAATACTATCTTTATTTTGAAAAAAGTTTTGAAGTTTGAAAGTTTTGTACGCGGGTCTGATCTCTGTATTTGAGAGACTTTGGTTGATGTTGTGAATTCTGTTATTTAATTCTTTGACGCCCTCTCGAATGAACGGAACTGGCCAATAAATAATATTTTTGCTTCTTTCTTTGTCAGGGATCTCTTGTTGCACGACTGTCCCCTTTTTATCAATTTCTTTCTTTATCTGATTTATTTTTTCATCAGGGAAACCATTACTTATGAAAATATCAGAAATCTTTTTAGATGCAGACTGACAATGAGTCTCATCAGAACAGATTTTAGAAGCGCGAAACAATAAAGACCGAATGGCAGACAATTTGTATTTGTCTGGAGCATAGGCAAAGTATAGAGTATAAACTCCTGTATTGGTCGATTTTATGTGAACTATTGACAAAGTTCAAAAAGCTTTTGGCTTCATTACTGTTGCGAAAAATGATTATATCAGACATGACATGATCTCGATGATGGTTGAACTATTCGGCGCTATTTGGCCGAATACGAAAACCACTATTCAAAACGCACCTGATTTAAACGCCACTAATTAATTTACTCCTTAGGAACGTTGTTGTGAGGATGCAGGAACATTGTTAGAAAAATCACCGCAACCACTTAAACACAGCAGGTAGCTGTCGTAATCCGACTTGGAAGTCAAATGAGAAAAAAATCTGCATTTGAAAAAATTCACAACTTCATAAACAGCAATGAATACACCTCTTCCACTTCAATGATGGCGTATCAAGTCGATCATTGACAGTATCAGTTGAAGTGAAACGGCATTCAGATTCGAAAATATCGTGCTGTCCCATCCTATATTCGGAGGATAGGATCATTGCAAATTAGTCTTGCTAGAAATGTTATCCTCAAAAAATAAAGAATTTAATATTATTACTATTATTATTATTATTCCCCTATGCGCAAATTAGCTACATAACCATGACATAAGATTGAAGTGATAGGCCCTAATGACTGATATGATTCTATATTATAAGTATACGTACGTACGCACATTACATACTACCATTTATTTGAAAAGGAAATACAGGGATGAGGAATAGGCTACTTACTTTTTAGTTGCCTCTGTTCACGTGGGTGCACGTTCTCCTGTGTATTGAATTTGGTAACAACATCATCCCACGCTCTTCTTTTTCCATCTTCTACACTCAGCAATGTTGATTTCTTCTCGATAATGGGTTATTGGCAACTAATTCAGGCAAAATACGAATTTCGTGTTGTGAGAAGTTTGCCGATCGCTTCGTCATATTTCTTACACTTTTTACGAATGCTAACTGAATCTGTCAAGAACGTACGGTTATTACAATTGCGGTATTTGTGATTCATTCAAATCAACTTGCCGAGCCGCCTGCCAAACAATGGCAGAAAAATATGTCATGTCGGATATCTATGATGCGTGACTCACAGAGCTGATCACTAACTTTTAACAATCAGCTATAATATTTAGCTGCCAGCTACCTAGCAGTCAGCTAGTAAACAGTTTCTGCAAGCCGATTTAGAGGTGATCTATAAATTCTGTACTTAGAGCTCACCATTAGTTAGAGGTTACTACAGATTGTTTCATAAAAAATGGATCACCCTTAAACATCGCCTTAACTTCAACTTTGTCTAACTCCACCAAACTTGAACGAATTTCTATGAAATTTGGAAGATATGCCAGTTGTGCTTGCTAATATCATTGTTGGAAATTTCAAGCATGAATATTGAGTTGTTTTCCTGTTATAGATAAAAAAGTAGTAGATAATTTGATCTTCATTTAGCAATGTTACACAAAATCATACCTCACTCTTATATAAAATTACATTTGTTTCCTTTGTTATGTATTATGTTGTTCTACAAGCCAAAAGCTATCAAGCAAAACAAAAATAAAGAAAATCGGTCAATCAGAGCCAGTATAGCAACATTATTCATCAACAATAATGTAACTGCTACATGTGATTAACTGGACTTAATGTTCCATAGCTTCCTGACTTCGTTGCGGTGGTGTTGGCAGCACTCCTGATTGCTTTCAGCTAGAAATCTATCTCCTACCGGTTGAAAACAATACAAAGCACAAATGAACAATAACGAGATCGCATTCACAAAAGGCAAAGTGTCAACCTTGCTAGAACTAGGGTTTTCTTTGCCAGCTACAAGCAAGCGACTAAATGTCCCTTACACAAATGTGCGTCGATGGCATAATGATGATTTTCGACTCTGTCGTAAAGAGGGCTCTGGCCGTCCACGCAAAACATCCAAACGTAGAGACCGCCTAATTTTGAGATTTGTTAAAGTTGATCCAAGTCTCTCGTTAACTGAGGTGGCTGCACTAGACTCGTCTATTTCTAAGTCCACTATTCGTAGAAGACTTATTGAGTCGAATTTCAAGAGCTGTAAGAGGCCCTCTCAGATCGAATTATCAGATCAGCATACAAAACGACGTCTCAGATGGACAATGAGTCATTGTCACTGGCGAAATCAATGGGATCGGGTTGTCTGGTCTGATGAGGCATCAGTCCGTCTAAAGGATAGTGATGGTCGATTGAGATTATGGATAAAATCTGATCAGGAAATTCCGAGACATTTACATCGTCCCCGGGATAAGGTGGTGCGACTCTACTGATTTGGGCTGGCATTTGGACCAATGGCCGCTCTGAACTTCACATACAGCAAGGAACCATGAATTCTGAACGCTATGTGAATGTTTTACGAATGAACATTGGCCAAATGACAGATCAACTTGGTGATCCATCGACTTGGTTATTTATGGATGATAATGCTACGTGTCACAGGAGTAGTAGAGTCAACTTATGCAAGTCTCAATTAGGGCTTAGGACATTATCTTGGCCAGCTCGTTCTCCTGATCTGAATCCCATAGAAAATGTATTGAGTATTCTAAAACATAACGTTCGTCGTTCACTGCTACCTACAGATGGCGTATCACAACTTACGTCACTGTTAAAAAGAGAGTGGAGAAAGTTGGATCAGTCAAAAATCAACGATATCATCGAATCAATGCCTAGACGAATTGGTAATGTCATTGACAATAAGGGTAGGGCCACAAAATATTAGCTTCTTAAGAACCGTTACTGTATCATAGCTTATCAGATTATATAAGGACATTTAAATATATTAGGGACATGAAATAACATGAAAAATGCTTTCTGTATCATACTTATGTTTTATTTAATCAAATTTTAGGATGATCCACTTTTTATGAAACGGACTGTATTAGTTAGCAATCATTTCTGCAACCAGCGGAAGGTCTTAGTAGGATAGCATTTTTCGGTTCTATGCTATCAAATCTCTGCAGCGGATTGGTAATTCATTAGTTACATAATATCCTGAGGTGATAAAAGATAAGAAACTTGCTAATAAGTGCGATTCTTGCATAATGAAAAAATCATCAGTTTTGGTGAAATTATCCAATGTTGAAGCTTCTACCTTAAAATCAGTCTATCTAACCAACATACTTTTCTGTGTCATAATATGGTATGCTTGTAAGATAATGGTACAGTCAACAGAATTATAAATTTATTTCATAAGAAAATAGAAGAAACATGACACGTAGTCAAGCAAATTCGTAAGTGGCTGCAGTCGTCCTGGGCCCAGATCGTCCAAATAAACAAATTTTCCACCCGAAATAAGAACAGTGCGATAGTGGCGGCTCATCTCATTGTACGTTGTCATTCCATGAAAACGGAAGAATCTCTCACACAAAGTTTTTGATACCTAGAGAACGTGCATAGTACATGTCTATGAATATGCATGCATTTGGCCTACAGTGTCCTTTTTTAATTAGGCCTATGAAGTAAAGGTACATGTATAATAAAAGTATTATATTTCATCGATGGATTTGCAGTGACATAAAGAGAATACCATTTCTAAAGAGTTATCCATTTCCTTTCTATGTAGTAACATATTGGAAAGCGTTCGAAAAAGTCTTTTTCAGTCCAAATGTAGCAACAATCTTAAACCAAGTAAGATCCACGTATATTGTCTCGGTAGTCAGATAGGAATTTTGCGGACAATTGCAGAGAATATCACAGACGAAAAATTACTGCCAGTCTTGCTGGATTTGAACCACCGACGTAATTAAGTTTTTCAACATGATTTAGCAGGTGATTTCTGTATATAGATAGTATGATTTGTTTCAATGTTTTCGTACTAAGTGAATAGGCCGGACCGGCCAAGTATATTTTAGTATTATAACTTCGTGCGTTGAAAGGCTTCATTATTATTCATATTTAATTCAGTTATGATTTCTAAGTCTAAATCATAAAATCATTAGGCTAGTCAGGCTATACGAAAGTGTTGAACCGCTTCCGACCCAGAAATGAAACGTTCATGCAACGTTCGAGTTCGAAAGAGGTTCAGTTTTGAAGTTCGACTAATTGAACATGAACGTTCATTTGTTTACTGTATTCGTTGTTTTCTGTGCCACTTTCAAACGTTCGATATTGGTTCATGAAAGAACGCCTGTGACTCGTTCAAGTATGAACTAAACCTGAACGTTTATAAAAGGCTTCAATGATGACTATGAGCGAACGTTCGAATGTCTACTAAATTCGATTTAAATTGTTCTTTGTTTGAACGTTCAGAATATGACTCAGAAACTACTTCTACCTATCGATTAGTCAGCTAGATGCATATTGATCATTTTGAACTTATTGTCACAGAACATTGGCATTAAGGTTCAGAAATATGCATTTCGAACAGTTTCCAATTTCTCATGTGAAATTCCGCTTAAACAGAATTGACAACAAAAAAGAAACATGATTTGAGATGTGATTTCATATTAAAAAAAACGAAAGATTACAAATGTGTGATATTGATTCAATGATAATAGGCTACCACTGAAATGAGAACAAGCCAGATGTGGGAACCACACATAACTTTTGCGAACTGACCCCAAAACTAGGGACCAACACCCAGATGAACACTTTCATTCATTTCAGTTGAAAAACCAGATTCTTTCAAAAAGAAGAAATCTGAGAATGAAAAATTAATTTGAAATTATTATATAGGTCCTACGCATTCAAAGCCAAGTAAGCAGGTGTGAACCAACCCCGAATGCTGCGAACTACCTAAATCTGAAGGAGTAAGGAAATGTATTTCTTTAGATAAAATTTGATGTGGATCAGTTTAATTGAAAGAAATGGCATTAAGTCCGTCAATTTTCAGACTCATGAGTGAATTAAAAAATAACGGATTTTTGTCATTTCTTCCTACAACTAAACCAATCCACATCAAATTTTAGATATACATTTCCTTGCTCTCCTTCATCTTTAAGCAGTTCGCACCCATTAATTTAGTTTTGAATACGCATAAGATGGATCTTAGTATATGATGATACTTGTAGATCATGCGGCTCGTTAGCAAAAGCTGTGGGTGGCTCTCACTTCTGGCTAGTTCTCATTTCAGTGGCTACCACATAAAAGCGACGTTAAAAGAAGGCCATCAATCGCTGAGGTCACTGGGGACTTTCTTTCCATCGTCTGTCTATGCTGAATGGCAACCTTGCGGTTTGCCATTGACTTCAGGCAATTTGATATCCCAGTGCAAATGTTTGCCTGTGGCAGTTGCGTACCTTGTACCACACCAATCACCAACGCTTTGTACACACAAGTCAGTTCATCTGCAAAACTCAATTTTCTGCTTCCAGATTGACCCTGGCAACATAGATACTGCCAAACTGATGCAGGGGCCAGAAAATATAAACAGCGCCTGATGTTGCTGGTTAGTGACACATTCTTGGCGGAATCGATTTGATTTGTCAAAGAATTTGTTAGTGCATTTCGGCGGCGAATACTTTTCTCCTCATCACCTAGCAGCATTCCATTCCGTTCTGTCAACTGGAATAACAAAAAATTAGGTCAAACACAATCAATGTAACTTAGACCTATTATAATGCCAATAGAAGTAAGAATAGCACATCAAGTGAACTAATAATTGGCACACAGGCTACACGGATGCAACTGACAACAAGCATCTGATATCAGCATCCTTGTGCTAGCCAGGAATGAATAATATTTATCTTAACCCTTTCCTGCACGCATTATGATTAACAGTATCAAAAAAATATATTTTTCGTAGGATATTGTCTTTTGATACCCTTAAATCAAGAGTATTATTTAATCTTACGTACGATGATTCAGTAACTATTTTCACGACTGTCATTGTATAAGGACATTGAGCATGTATGTTTGTATCAATTGGAGTTTTAATATTTTATATATTTTATATTTTTTGTGATTGAACAAGTATATTATTATCTTAAGTAATCCTCATTAAAAGTTAGTGATCTGCGTGATGAGAAAACGATAAAAAGGCAATTTATAAAAATCAGAAATTTCTCACAATCTTACAAATTTCTCTAAACATTACCAAAAAATGATATTGAACACCATCAAAAAGTGTAACTTATGTTTTGGTATGGAAGTCCACAAAGCAGTTTCTGTTCGTAACAAAGCATAAGAAGACATTGCATTTTGTGCATTTCACCCTTGTTTTTCCGTTGCAATTAGAAACTCGACAGTGATTTTGGTTTTCGGCGAAATCTGGCCAGTGACCAACCGAATCGAGACGGATAGTTGATGCTGGTTTCGGTATTGCTGCTCTAGATCTTTTTCTGGGAATTAGTTGGTGATCGGAAATACGGGGTCGACCAACGCGTGATGCTCCAAATATGTCCTTTCCATGCTGCAAAGAAAAATACGCGAGCTCATTCAAATAGCATATGAGTAGGGATTTTTAATTAGGTATTCTAGTTACATGTAAGACAGGCACAAGGCAGGCATATCCAATATAGTATATCGCAATCGCAAGGCAATCATAGTTCTCGCAAACCGAAAGATCCGTAGTTCGATGTATTATATTTCATAAGCTTTCATATTTAATGGTAATAAAACGTCTTTCGATTTTAAAAATCAATATACATTATATATATTTCTTGATCTCTGTCATACCTTCATAAGGCAATCTGCAATTTCGGAATGAAAATTCAGTAAGGCCATCGATGGATCAAGTTTCAGCAATCTACAATCCCGTCTGTATAGCAGCCATCCATTTACGACGGAAATGTTGATTAGATAGTGAAAGATGTAAGTAGTCCACTTTCGAGACTTCATCTGAAAAATTATATACATGTATAAGAATTAATCAACTTAGTAAATGTGAATTATCGTAGAGTTTTAGAGATCATGGATTTCTAATAGCTCGAAAATACGTCAATCGTTATAATTATGAGAATAATGTTGTATATGTATGTTCATGTATGTTACTGATGCACTATCTTTAATTCAAATGTAAGCCATATTTATTACTTTACATTTTCAAAACATAACGCTGTCCCGTACGAAAATGTTTTGGGAAAACATTAATAAAAAAAATAATGAAACATTATAATGAAATTACTAATGATACACTACTGTTTTGTCTACAGAAAAAAGTAATGCTTCATTAATGTTTGACAGTAAGGTTTTTATTAATGTTCGTCAGTAATGAAATTACTAATGATACAATACTGTTTTGTCTACAGAAAAAGTAATGCTTCATTAATGTTTGACAGTAAGGTTTTTATTAATGTTCGTCAGTAATGAAATTACTAATGATACAATACTGTTTTGTCTACAGAAAAAGTAATGCTTCATTAATGTTTGACAGTAAGGTTTTTATTAATGTTCGTCAGTAATGAAATTACTAATGATACAATACTGTTTTGTCTACAGAAAAAGTAATGCTTCATTAATGTTTGACAGTAAGGTTTTTATTAATGTTCGTCAGTAATGAAATTACTAATGATACTGTACTGTTTTGTCTACAGAAAAAGTAATGCTTCATTAATGTTTGACAGTAAGGTTTTTATTAATGTTCGTCAGTAATGAAATTACTAATGATACAATAATGTTTTGTCTACAGAAAAAGTAATGCTTCATTAATGTTTGACAGTAAGGTTTTTATTAATGTTCGTCAGTAATGAAATTACTAATGATACAATACTGTTTTGTCTACAGAAAAAGTAATGCTTCATTAATGTTTGACAGTAAGGTTTTTATTAATGTTCGTCAGTAATGAAATTACTAATGATACTGTACTGTTTTGTCTACAGAAAAAGTAATGCTTCATTAATGTTTGACAGTAAGGTTTTTATTAATGTTCGTCAGTAATGAAATTACTAATGATACTGTACTGTTTTGTCTACAGAAAATCCTGATTTCATTAGTATTATCATTATATGATACACTAATGTTTCATTAGTTGTATACAGTAGTGTATCATCAATGTTCGACAGTAATAATATCACTGATGATACAGTACTGTTTGATCTACAGAATATTTTGGAATTTCATTAGTATTTCCTTTTTATGAAACAGTAATGTTTTATTAATTATCTTATCGATGGTCTCCAGTTAAGTTGTATCACTGATTTCCTGAAATGATTAAGTAGTATTTTCAAAAGATTAATTGGTAGAAGGAAGAATTTCAATAAAATTCACATACAAATCTATTGAGTACAAATACAAGCAAGTCTTAAAACTGCACGAAAGTATGTATGAAACTATGAGTCATAAAAGAAATCTAAGAAAATGCCTTATCAAAATGTCTGTTACGTCTTTTCAAAATGTCTACCAAAACTTTACACAGCAGCTGCGGGAGTGTCGACGACTCCGAGATTGTTGGTCCTGAAAGTAAAATAAAACGTAACTTTAATATACAGCCATATCGCATATCGTATACCATATAAAGGGGTCTAAAATAATAAATCTTTAGTGCTGTTAAGTCATTTTTGAATTTTATGCATCGATCATTCACGACCTTAATTCTTTTATGCAACGTACATATACATGTAGTTATTTGTACACATCATATTACTGAATAACAAATACAGAAGAATTTGTTAAAGAATAGAAAAGTACTTACCGTCGGCGGGTCTCGACGCACTTCTGGTGCATCACCCCATGCACGACTCCCTCCGTACATCTCGGGTATTGATCAACGCAAAATTTGCTGATCGCCGAAACTTTAGTAGAGTCCAACTTATTTTTGTTATTAGTCCCCGTCAAGTTAGAACTCGCCAACTCCTCTATGGAGAAGATGCTACTCATGAGGTGACGTATCACCTTTGAGTATGGAGCTCCTTGTGCCTTCAATCCGATAACGGAGTCGTATACAGACTTTTTCACCTCAAAATCAATTTCATTGGACAATCTAACAACTTGACTTGAGTTGTCCTCCATTTTGGCTGTTTCTGGCATCGACAATGCCTTTCCTGATAGCTCGACCAGACTATCCGACACTTTTTCTAATCTGTTGATTGCGCTGTCCAAATTGCTCGTTTGCCTTAACTTTGACTTCAAACGTTTATTCTCTGCCAACAGATCATCTGAAATAGATTAGCCTTAAAATGTAGTTGTGCTTTATATACTCGAGAGAAAAATAACATGTTTACCTGAAGAAATGAATTACTTTAACGCTGTTTACTAGTACACCCTATAGCTCTCAAATGACCTTTATATTATAACAAAATATTATCTCCTTTTCCACTAGACAGATATACATCTAGCATAAATTCAGTCAATTATTTTGATATAGGCTATAGTATATAGGATTATTTTGTTGACGTCAACAAATATCTGGACCAGTAAAAGATATAACGAAGATAAATACCACGGTACAGAACACAAAAAGGCCAACAACTTTCGGTTATTGTATTCAAATAAACGACGAATGTTACTATCAAAAACTGAATTTATAAGTTTCGACAATTTTGTGAAGTTAATTATCTTTCGATAGGAAACAAAGTATATATGTTAGAACAAATTTGCGAAATCAACAATTATGCATAAATGACAACAATTATGAATATTTGTTGACATTTATGCATAATTGTTGATTTCGCAAATTAGTTCTGACATATATATACTGTATATATAGTACTCGTAGTATTTTTTAAGAAACTTGCTTTATTAATTTAGACCTATAAATAAGGCCATCATCACAAGCAGACATTATTCCAATATTCCGATGATGACATACGTAGAGGCCTAATTTAATCAAATAATTAAATAATTACAAAGTTCTTAAGTCTTTCAACGCACAAAATTAATAATAATTTTGTGTGTTGAAAGACTTTACTTGTAATTGTTTAATATATTTGATTCAATTATGCTTTCTAAGTCTTTCTTTGACAATTGCGTTAAAATAACAAAAAATTGGACGTAGAGGCCGATATTAATTAAGCGAATTTGGTTTCTTATCAAAAAAATAAATGCCAAACTGAGGTCTAATCAACAAATTATCTTAGAGTAATTACAAAGTGATGGAAATATAATGTAAGAAAAACAGAGTAGGCCTAATAATAATAATAATAATAATAATAGTAGGCCTAATTGTTATTATCATCATTTACATTATTCTAGTAATTGACACAACTACACAAGTCTAAATAAGTGCAATACAACATAAATTAAAAAATAGCAACTTACCATTCTCCGTTTGAAGATCACGTATCTTGCGTTTCAGTCCATCTGTCTTTGACTCACTGCTTTCACTTGACTTGGGTCTTGTTTCAGCCTGAGTTTCGGATGGGCCTTGCTGTTGCACCTGCTGGTCTTCTTCGCGGTTCTGTTCTGATGTCCAAAAACTGATCCATTTTTTCCTTTGTAACTTCAAATTCTTCAGACTGTCGTCCGCAGTTTTCTTCTCGGCGACTGGTTGGGTTAATATCAAAGCAGAGAATAATTTCTTTGTTTTGCCCCACGCGATCGTGACCTTGGAATTATGAGTAAATGTACCAGCAGTTACTGCTTCCTTGTGTATAACGGATAATGAGCGGTCTGCGTCGAATTCTACTACGGCATACATGGTCCTCGAAGACGTTGAGCTGTCGTGAAGTTGACGAGAAAATGATTAATAACAATGTGTCTGTGTTTAGTTTAGATCCAAAGGTTTCTTTTAACCCTTACTTTACCATGGGGTGTCTACACACCCCAAGACGTCGCATTTTTTGTGTATTTTTTTAGCTGGATAAAGTCCGATGATACCCTCCCAGTTTATCCTTGAGGTGAATATCACTAAAAAGTTACAGCAATAAACTTTTTGAAGTATGAAGTCATTTCGCGGTGAAAATGTTTTTGAAAAAATGTAGCGTTGTTTACCATGGGGTGTATCACACCCCAAATATATTTTTGGTAACGAATAATAATGGAGGTTTATGATTGTTTTCTGAATGATCCTAAAAAACAATTGGTGTATTCAATTTTCTACAGTCAACAACGTGGACATTTTATGATAGCGTGTTCAGCACACACGGTCGTTTGACAAAAAACACATCTTTTTTTAGATTTTCTGTCACATTCTCTTGGACAATGATCCCATCGCCTTTGTTTCGGTACCGGTTGGATGATAGGCCTCATTGGCAACCTTGCCGGCTCAAGTGCGTTGCCTTCTCTACAACCAATAAGAGACTTTGACGATTGAAGTAGAAAGCGTTTTCGAACTTGTCCACTTCTTTGTTCATATTCTGGATGCATGTAGAGGAATAAAACCAGTGCGTTGTACGAGCAGATGTTCAGCAAATTCATGAACAAAGTCAGAGGCCAACGATTGCTTTTCGAATGCAATTATATTTTCGGACCAGTTGGTCTAGTGTGTCCACACCGCACTTTCTTTTATTGTATCACTTGAAATGTCGATGTCGTGATGGTTGGTTTGAAAGAAGAATGACTGCTTTATTTTTCTTCGGGACGTAGGAAACAATTGTTGCTTTGTCTTGAAATCCGAATACACTGGCAAATTGTTGCCCAGTTGAATCAGGCACAATTTCCGAAGGTAATTCGGCTTTATTACGACGAATGGTGCCCGTCATAGTCATTTGACGTACAAGAAGATCTCTTGCAAGCTGCAAGCTTGTAAAAAATTGTCCATATAGATGTGACGGCCAGATCCTGTGTAGAAATCGGTCAATTGAAGTACAACACGCTGACCTTGACCTCTTTCCGGAACATCAACTCTTCCTACGTAAGGCTGTAAATTGAGACAATAATAGGTTTTGAATCACATAAAGCTCATAACTTTATTCCATAGCGGCCTGGCTTTGAAGGGATGAACATTTTAAAAGGACAGCGCCCTCGGAAACTGACAAGCTGTTCGTCTACAGTCAATTCAGATCCAGGTGAATAGTTAGCTCGAAATTTAGTCACAATTTCTTCGAAAATACGGCGCAAAGGTACAAATTTGTCTTGAGAATTTCTTTCACTCCGGCAATGTAATCGAAGATAACGTAGAAGTTGAGTGAATCGATTTCTGGCCATGGAATCATTGAATATTGGCCTTCCCTCAGCCGCACTCCAGAGGTCAGCCAGTCGTGTTTTGTTCTCATGCAAAGCACCAGCAAGAAGCAACAGACCGAAAAAAGTATATAGTTCTTCTACATTTGTTTCTTTCCAAGTATGTGTATGCTCGCTAGCTTCCTTATTGGTGCATTCAGCTATCTTTTGAACAAGACTGGGAGAAATTAATAATTTGAAGACTTCCTCTGGTGATGAACCACAGTGTCTTTGAGCATGCTTAGTAGGACCACTTTGATTTCGAATGATATTATGAATTCTTGCCCTTCCTCCTTGTTGTAGTGGTTTGCGGTACCACTTCTCAGAGCCACTGCGAGATTTCATCGTATTGTAATCTTCATGGATTTCAGCCACCATGGATTCAATTATCCTATCAGTGTCGTCTACACTGTCTTCGTCAGAATGATCAGATACTGTTGTTGTTGCGTCAGAATGATCAGATACTGTTGTTGTTGGGTTATCGATGACTGTGTCATCTACATCACTATCCACAGTTTCGTCATCTGATGAGATTTGCTGTAACAGTCTTTCTAATGCTTCTTCAACTCCGTAACTTTTCTCTCCAGTACTTGACGTGTAGTAATTTTAATCAAATGTACAGGAGAAATGAAAAATGCAGACAAGTTAGATATAGGTAATAAATTGCTAGGACTCTATGATAAGATTCCATGGCATAGTGGTTAGAACTACAGATCATGAAGTAGCATGACACAGGGTCGAGTTCTGAGTCGACCTACCTTTTCCCATATATTATTTCTAATCTAAAATCATACTCGTATTTTCTCAATTACAAATGTAAGAGTCAGGTATGTGTTTAGTTAGGATGCGCCTGTTTACCCTTCGAAAGATTAAAATTTTAGGATTAGAAAGATCTGCCGTTACATCAGTCGATTATCCTACATATATGTCACTTAGTTTTTCAAGATAAATTAGAGTTTCCTGATACTTCGTACAGTAAATATCATTATAGTCAGAATCCAATAAATTCATACTCATTTTTTCTTGACATATCCACCGCTATATACAGACAAATTTTTCACAAATCGTTTTAGAAAGAGAACATATGCAAGTGATATAATGCCAGTCAGCAGGCGAAGGATTTTCCGAAACGGTGATTAAATTAAATTAAAAAATTCAATCAAAATTCAATTAAAACAAAATCTTGCGAAAACTGACTGCTTTATTCGTGCTTCTAGCACTATTTAACAGTGTTCGAAAATCTTTTAGTATGAAAATACTGCTAAGATTGATTGAAAGCATTTACAACAACCGATTGTGAATTGGGGTGGATCGCACCCCATGGTAAACCATGTTACTTTTTTTCTTGGTAAAGTAAGGGTTAACCAATGCAAACGCAAAGTCTAACGCAATCTGGTAATAATCGATAAATCTTCACTTCATACGAGAGGCTTGGATGCACGGGACACTAATGCTAACTGCATACAGTGCAGATAAACGACTGTCATCTCGTATTTCATTGGACGAGCGGTATTGCACGCACCGAGTCAGTTTCTCTATTCAGGTAAGACAGCCTGGGATGGTGACACAATGATGGTCGAATATGCACGGGAAAATATGATCTAAAAGGAGATTCACGACGAAGCACTAACAGCTATAACGTAAGATTTGGGAAGACACGCGACACCCAATTGCACACGTTCATTGTGACAACTAATTGTGCTACCGAGTTACAGACTTTCAGACTTACAAATATCCTTTCATCGGACATCTACATGACTGCGTGTTTCTGATTTCTTACGTAATTCTTTAATGCTGAGTCAAGCCTGGAAATCTTCTACGAATTCGTTTGTAGTATCATCATGGAGAATAGGACAGCTCGTTATCGAAGGAGAAAGCGGGCATTCTCTCAAATTATAGGACGGAATGACAGCAGACCAAGATTGTCTAGTGAGACGAACGACTGCCCGCACACATCTCATGATTCCGATAATCAGACTGCGTCTGAATCAATCGATAGTCTATTCAATGTTGAAATTGAGTCTTCAACTTGGCAACCTGATGATATTTCTGATTCTGACGACGCACTTGATCAATACACTACATATAACTGGGAAGGTGAAACAGATGATGACCTATCCTATCTTAATGATACGGACTCCTCCAACTTCGACGACAACGAATCTGTAGATTATAATTGCCCAATTTTTCCTTCATCTGATCTGTCTGTCGGGGAATCGGTCTTATTAATATCTCAATTCATAAGCAAACACAAAATGAAGTGGTCAATGGTAGATGGACTCTTATATCTTCTACGTCGACATTCAGTTGAAAATAATAATATTCCTATTTCAAAATATCTTTTCGGCAAGGCCTTGCGGTGTTTGAGAATGAAGAAGAATCTACTATCAGTGTTTGAGAATGAAGAAGAATCTACTATCAAGACTTCATCGGTACTGCTCAAACTGTCGGCGTATATCTAAAGAATATACTAAACGCTGTGAGCGCTGTGATATTGTTTATAACGACAGCAATCCTCATATTATTTCATATCCTATCAAGGAGGAAATTCGTATAATTTTAGAGGCTAATAGTAACAATTTGGTCCAACGAGGATCGTCAATACATATTTCAGACCTGTGTGATGGTAGCTCCTATCAATTACATAACATAGACAATTATAGCAATTTATCACTTCTTCTCAATGTCGACACCTTTCCACTTTTCACTACGTCAAATATAGGAGTAACACCAATTACTTTCTGTATCAATGAATTAAAGCCGTCCACTCGATTTAACAATGTCGTAGTTCATGCTGTATGGATTGGCAAGAAAGTGGACACTCAATCTTTTTTGAAAGAATTTGTTGATCAATGGAAGGATTTAGAAATTAATGGCATTGATTGGTATAACAAATCGAATGGGGCCTATTGTCATTCAAACATTTTTATTTTGGCGTGTTCAGTCGATGCTCCTATGCGTGCGTCTCTTCAAGGAATTTCACAGTTTAATGGTCGATTTGGTTGCAACTTATGCGAACAAGAAGGTGAGCGTTTTGCACGATCAACGATACATCCATTCAGTGAGGCATTAATTGCAAGGGACCATGATAACATCCTTCGAATTGGGGAAATCACGGTTGGTTTGAGGTCTGTCCCTTCATCATTTAATCCAAAAGGTGTTCATAGGCAATCAGAACTAAGGCATCTCGAAAAATTTGATTTGGTAAATTCATTTGTACCGGATTATCTACACTGCATATTGTTGGGTGTTATGAGAAGACTTTTTTATTTGTGGTTTGATAGTACTAATCATTCTGAACCATGGTATATTGGTCGGAGAGTAAACGAAATCGATGATATTATTTTACCAGTTCGTGTACCTACTGATATACGACGATCATTTCGCAAAATTGCAACTCGAAATTATTGGCGTGGTGGTGAGTTCAGAACGTTTTTGCTTTTTTTTGGCCCAGTTGCCTTGCGAGGTGTGCTACCTAATGATTTTTATAATCATTTTCTTCTTTTATCTAATGGTACGTACAGACTGCTTCAAGACATTGTTAGTGAATCTGATATTCTATCTGCATCATACGAACTTGATACATTTTGCCAGTATAATGAGATTCTCTATGGAAAAAGAAACATGACTTGGAATTGCCACCAACTTCGACATCTTTCTGATAGTGTAAGGAGATGGGGACCTATATGGGCTTGGTCCACGCGAAGTTTTGAATCATATTTGCATCAAATAAAAAAAATGTGTTACTGGTACGCAGTCAGCTCATCACCAAATTTCCCAAAGAATATTGAATGAATATTTCATAAAAGCCACTCATGATGTAGTACCGTTCGATGAAATTGGTGGATTCTGTCATTCCTCGGGTTTACGTATTCTCGGACCTTTGAATTATTCAGATGATAGTTCATTTTCGGCTAAATATATCAGAAAATTCAAAAAATTATTCAATAATTCTACATTGTTCGTTTCCACTGCAGCTGTGAATAAAAAGGTATCCAATGTATTGAGAATTTCTGCTGGCCAATCCATGGAATTCGCTATAATACGAGGATTTTATATTTTAAGTGACTGCGATTGTTCCATGCCATGCATGATCCACAGTGAAGTAAAGGCAAAAGTTGTAATTCTCAAAGATAAAGGCCCCATTCCATTTGTCCCTTCAACTTCATTAGATACAAACTCATTTTACGCTTCTGGACATCTACGTGTTGTAGAATTCGTTGATGCAGTAGATATTATCGACGCACTTCGAATACAACGTCAGTGTGTATTTTTCGAAAAAGTATTCAGTATTGGTAGTATAGTCGTCTTACAACCAAATCTATACGAACGAAACTTTTGACGATCAATAAACACATTGTTTACGAAATACGTATTGATATTTTTTGTGTAATAGTTAAGATTTAGAAGGGTATAATTATGAAATATATCCATTGAATAAAAAGTGATTTCAGTACTGTTACAATATTGACTGTTGTATTACAATGTAATACAATATTACGTTACTATATTGATGTAGATTACAGTACTCTAACATTAGATGTTTCATTACATATGATGGGATTTTTCATTAATGCACATTACAATACTGTAACATTAGGTGTTTCATTACATGAAATGATGGGATTTTTCATTAATGTACATTACAGTACTGTAACATTAGGTGTTTCATTACATGAAATGATGGGATTTTTCATTAATGCACATTACAGTACTGTAACATTAGGTGTTTCATTACATATGATGGGATTTTTCATTAATGCACATTACAGTACTGTAACATTAGATGTTTCATTACATGAAATGATGGGATTTTTCATTAATGTACATTACAGTACTGTAACATTAGGTGTTTCATTACATGAAATGATGGGATTTTTCATTAATGCACATTACAGTACTGTAACATTAGGTGTTTCATTACATGAAATGATGGGATTTTTCATTAATGTACATTACAGTACTGTAACATTAGATGTTTCATTACATGAAATGATGGGATTTTTCATTAATGTACATTACAGTACTGTAACATTAGATGTTTCATTACATGAAATGATGGGATTTTTCATTAATGTACATTACAGTACTGTAACATTAGATGTTTCATTACATGAAATGATGGGATTTTTCATTAATGTACATTACAGTACTGTAACATTAGGTGTTTCATTACATGAAATGATGGGATTTTTCATTAATGCACATTACAGTACTGTAACATTAGATGTTTCATTACATGAAATGATGGGATTTTTCATTAATGCACGTTACAGTACTGTAACATTAGATGTTTCATTACTCCTTTCAGTAAGGTTTTCTTCCGAAGTTCATTAACTTCATTAGTCATTAATGAAACATTACAGGATTCTTTACAAGAAACAGTAATGAATCGATCTAACATTTTCGTACGGGGTACGATAGCCTACATGAGCAGAATGCGAAATGAAACGATAAGAGTTCTAAAGAAAGATTAAATGATGGTGGTTTAGGTTCAGTGGTTTCGTCGATAAGAATCGCGAGAGAATTATTGATTCTTATTGAAAATTATGAAATGAAAATTATACATATTACTCTGAAAAGGATGGTCATAATATACCGACATTTCATACGAGTATAACATGCAATATTATTCAAGATAGTAAAATTCAATATTATATTTACTCAAAAATGCTACAAACGAATATCTTTTGCTAAAATGAAATAAGAATAGTGTAACTCGCCGTGATTCTATAGAGAGAAACCAGCATATCGGAAAGATCCACTCCTCCCATGTATGTATTGTATTGACGAACCATGTCAGGAACATCTACATCAACGTGTTCCTTTCGTTTTGTTGACCATCGCCGAACGATACCGCTAGACTCAGAGGAATTGTGGTTGGAAGCGATTGTCACTAGACCATTGTCAAACCATCTTATCACACAAATACCGGAATTGGCATCACAGATGCTGGCCATCGAACCTCTGCCTTCAGACTCAAGATCCTTTTTGGATTTCAAATGCGTATCAGCGCCGTGAAGTCTATTTCCCCTAATGGTTCCGGTAATGAAGATTCTTGATTGCTGTAAAAGTGACATCACCTGAAGATCAGTAAACCAATTATCCATGAATACTTTATAATTCATATTTCTTGGAATATTTGCAGTCATGCGCAAAATTACATCTTTCACTTTTCCATTAGTGGTTGAAGTTTTACCTTCATAAATCTCTAGATCGTACACAAGACCAGAGACTCCAGCTCTAGTGAAAGCCTTAATACCCCATTTATGAGGTTTTTTCGGCAGATACTGCTTCAGAGATGTTTTCACTTTGGTTGGGATCATTGTTTCATCTAATGCTTGGTGTTCTTCTTGCTCCAGATTACGAAATTTCGAAACGACTGAATCCAGTATTGGTCGTATTTTGTACAATCGATCGAAGGCGTCCATTCCTCTTCTTGGTATTCTGTCGTTGTCATTGAAATGAATAAGTGACTTTATTTGTTCAAATCTTTTAAGAGGCATTATATCTGCAATGCGTGGTATTCTCGTTGCCGCTGCCCAATGCATGTGATACTGAGGCATCTTAAGGACCGCCATTTTTAGAGGGATCCCAATATACTATTGTACTTCAACCACGTTGACATTAATTGCCCCATTTTCTGTGCCTCTTTGTTGAAAACTGTATATGTTGGTTTGCCTAACAATCAAATCAATCAAATCGTCGTCAAAAAACCTTTGAAAATATTCCAACGGAGAGGAAATGCCATCTGGAAATGTAAATGATTGATGAAAAGGATGTGTTGTTGTAGGGGGTGGTCTCTTTCTCCAGCGGAATTCTTGATTATTCATACCCCATTCATTGGTCTGTTCTTTATTCTCAGCATCGTCTTCGCTTTCAGAACTGTCATTCTCGACAAGAGGTATTTCATTTTCTTCATTCTCATCTAAGTTTTCGTCCTCAGATAAATCTGCACTAGGGACAATGATCCTCTGCCTTTGAAAGAGTGAACAAAGGAAGATACTCGTGCTGTATTAGGTCGAAGCTTCCGACGAGTAGCGTTCTCCATCCTGAAAAGCAAATGCGTAATACATAATTATACATTCGACCAACAGACATCATCATGATTAACAAGCATTGAAATGTAAAAGAATAAGGTTATGAATAAATGCATGATTATGTAATAGAGGAAGTAAAGACATACTCGTACAATAGAATTTTTTGGGAAGTTTCAATCCTCCTATCATGGCAATTATCTATCTTGTTGACTCACGATGTTCAAAAACAGCACAAAAACAAGTGGTAAGGCGACAGGCAATATTTCATCTTGTGGTTGATATAGTAGATCAGTACAGGACCTATCATGCCGTGCAAGGCTTAACACGCTTACTATAAATAACATATATAAATAAGTCACAATGAAGGCCTAAATGTGTTCTATTTACTTTACGATTAAGATTTGGTTTCAGAAAATTTACTTTCCTTGTAAGAAACCGTGTTTCTTTTGACCGTCCTCCTGTGAGGTCATCGCGAATGTACAGTAAAGTATATACCATTAAGGGCATTGTCATTCTCCAATGACAGTCGGTTAAAGTTGTTAGAAGGTATCCCACATGCTTTCTATGGTCTATAGATAGTTTATTTGTTAAATTGATAGTATTGTGATCATCTCATAATTTTATCGAAAAACGTCTAAACTGTTGACCTGCATAAAGTCGTTGTCAATAATGGTATATTTCAATAATTGAAAATGGCTTACCTTGTCACAGAATACGATTGCCTTGCGAAAATTGTCTTGTCAGCGTGCGTGTAAATTAGCGTGCCGATAGTTCATTACTATGACTCCCGTGTTTCATTCACCTTGGCGTTAACCAATGAGTACCATCGAAAACAGTCAAATGTCACACTTTAGACAAAGTCTTTGTGGAAGGACGCTGTCCAGGAAAGAGTTAATAGTTGAAAACATATTACATTGATGTGATTGCTTCTTGCAGGCGCGGCCTGAAAAATCGCAGAGGGGCACCAGTCATGGTGTATGAACAGGGTGTCGAATGGAATGCTGGAATAAATTTCAAATTGCAAAATTTTCGAGCTTCCCGCAAAACCAAGAAATTGTGAATTATCTTATATTTCTGGGAAATTTCTATTTTGCCATACACATTTCCCAAGTAGCGATAGAATTCTTTCATTTTCCAGGAAAAATTTGAAAATTCCCTGACATTTCCCAGGTTTTATCTCCCTGGTTTTTCTAGGTCGTTCGACACCTCGATGAAAAACTACGGAAGGAAGAGTGGATAAGATAAAACTTCCAGCACTATTGTTGCCACAGGTGCCCGATTGACTTTCTCACGCATGCCCATGAAATTCACGCCACTTTGAATCATCCCATTTTTTGACAGGCCTCACAATCAATTGGATTTTACGTTGACGCTCCATTTAATCCACGGCCACGATCAAGACAATGTGAATGGAAAGATGCAACATGAAGGTAGGCGAAGCTTCCGGCCTTCTGAGAGAATAACTGGTGGACATTTTGCCTCATACTGCGCCGCAAACGAAACCTCCAGCTTTCTGGGAGTACCTGCAGCTAGCAAAATTTTCTGGTCTTAAAAAGCGTCGCAGACGAAACCTCCGGCTTTTTAGAAGAAAATAACTAGTGGAAATTTCACACCCTATACAGCGCCGCAGGCGAAGCTTCCAGCCTTCTGGGAGTGCAACTAATAGAATTTGATGCTCTTTTTAGCGCCAGAAGCGACGCTTCTAGCTTTCTGAAAACGTGACTAGTGAATTTTGATGCACTCTATAGTACCTTAGGAGAGATTTCCAGACTTAGGGGTGCTATCAGCTCTTACTAAAACCGAGGCTTGAATGCACAAATTTGAAGCATTTGTATCGACTAAATTCGGAAAAATAGCGGAAGACGGAAAATTGCGATCCCTGGCCAAAGCGTCAGCACTGATGCAACGCTTGCTGCTCCCGCAATGATTTAGATTTTTTGTCAATCCATCTGTGTTTTTTTATCGAGGTTCGGCGGTTTTTCTTCAAACGCCTTCTTTTGAGTAGGGAGTTCATGTATCAAGCAAGTAACTAAATTTGGCACTCAGCAACAGAAAGTTTGAGCACTTGAGCTGCGCGCCGCATACACAATTTGGTATACACCTAATAATAGTTAGCTCCGTTTATAACGAATCGGGGTATAACGAACGAATTTAACCGGTCCCTTGAAAAACTAATGAAGAAAAATACATAATTCCAGATATAACGAATTTCGTTTATAACGAAACAATGATACTCTGAGACTGAACTGCATTCCAGAAATTTGGCTGAAAACGAGTTTACTGAAAATTTCTGAACCAGATCATCCATATTTTGTCGAACCAGAATTTGCTAACAAGAAGCAGTAACGAAACACTGACTTTGTTGATGAATACCTTGCAATAACACTGGAAAGAAGTTTATCGAATTTATCGAAATTTGTGAATCATCATATATACGCGCACAAAAGCAATATACGCGTTACAACAATGTGAGAATTGAACAAGTTGCTCTAATGTTTATCCGAACATTCATTTGTGCGTCGAGAAATATAAATTCAGTCGGAATTGCTGGTTATCCTAAAATTTGTGGGATTCATGAAATTCGTGGGATTTTTGGGCCAATCACATGCCTGTTCAAAACCAATAGTTAGGGATATTCACAGACTGGCTGGTTATAGTTCACTCAACCCAAAAGATCAGAATTTCCTGATAAACCAGGGATATATCACATCCCTGAATTAAGAACTTTTATCGGGCATTTGAGCCTAGCGAACATATTGTAAGTTGACCCATTGTGTAAACATCTTCACTTTCAACTGCATGACGAAAATTTAGACTGAATTTAGCAGAAAATATCTGTAATTGACCTAAAGCACTGAGATGCGGCAAAACCGAAACATGCTTCTGTCCCGACAGACACTCTCAGAACACTGGGGCAAATTCGCCGAAATCGGGACGTTTGGTCACCTTGTGATACTTAGGTCGAGGTTGAAAACAAGCAAATAAAGTCCACTGCGATAAGTAATCAGTTACACACTAGACGAAATAACTTACTTATTCTTACTAAGGAAGTCTTACAAGTTCTGACCAGAAAGTACCAGCCGTGGCAAATCTTACTAAGAAGTCTTCGCTGATCTGACAAGATCTTAAATGACAATCTAAGACTTGCCAAGTCTTATTTCATTAAAGTTCCGCATAAAACGCCTTTAGAATCTGATGACTTTCGTACTTCGTTTATGGCATACTGCCAGCACACTGTTATGGTAAGTTCAATAACCTACCGCTCTAGGTATCCTTAAACCCTGATTTCATATGTTTGTCTTCCAGTTTTTGTCCACGCAACATCATCTCTACATTCAGGCAATTGCAACCCAGAATACAATTACGATATAATGCATTCTACTTAATAGATTGAATTAACCAGTAGCATATAAATAGCGTAAAATAGCTTCGTAGGGATAAATTCAGCAAGAACTACTGCACTGGTTTATATAATTCCATTGTCACTTTGCATAAAGTAGTAAAGAATATTTCCGTCACTGATCAAAGATGCAAGCTATTGTTTGCATCGATTTCCACGCGCTGTTCAATTTCATAAAAGACAAAGTTTAAAATCAATCTTTATTGAAGAAATTTCCACGAATCATTAAGTTACATTGGCAAATGCTGGATTACAAGTCATCCTGGCTTGTGTGAATAATTTGAATTATGAAATAAATATTTCAATGTTAATCATTATAAATCGAATGTCCATTATCACAGTAAATTTCAGAATGTCATAATTTACATGAAGATTTGATGACATAACCATTTTCATGATAATATTAGCAGTAGATAATTGCTTTTGCTAACTTGCATCATTATAATTTATTATAATATGTATAATGCATACAAATATAAATAAAAGTCGAATTTTGTCTATAAAATAATGTCATCAGTCATGCCCAGATGATCAATATATGGAGTGATCGAGCTCGTTTCAAGTCATTCCGCACTGTATGATTCGCCAAAGATATCACAATATTGTGAGAAGTATTTTCTGGGATTTGATCTGTCTCTGATCCTTTGATTAATCGACCTTCTGATACTCTCCCAATCATACGAGTTGTACAAAGTATTCAATAAATCTAAAAAAGAAATGAATCCAGATAAGATAGATGAAAGTACCATGACATGTAATATTTATGAGTGCAAAAGTATGTGCGATAGAAGTTCTGGCATGAATCCTATATTGAAGGAGAATCATTTGTACTTTTATATCTGTTTACGAAGTCGCAACCATCGGTTCATGAGCCTGGCCATAATTGTACTTGGTAATGGCATGGACAACCTAAACGTGACCCGGCGAGTGAAGAAGCCCTCATACGACGTCTCAATGTATTGCTCAAAAACAGGGATGTCAAAAAAGCACATTTAATTGATTTCAGCGGAATTTTTGGCACGATAGTTCTATTTCGCCAAGGTTAACGTCAAAATAAGGAAACTTTGTTGAAAAACTTCATTTAATCTTATAGCTTTTGCTATTTATTTCTCAATCTTAAGAAATAACAATTGTAGTTACTACTTGAGTGGAGATCTAAAGTAGGCTAGGCCTAAAGTGATATCAAGTCGATAAATGCCAGACAAAGAGCGCTAACAAGGCACATATTTTATTACTCCCTAAATTTTTTAAATTCTTCTTTGTTGCACCTCGAAGGGATCCATGTTTGTAGTGTGTTTTATTATGAAATGATTATTCTTTTTATACCACCGAGAAATCCAAGTTCGTAGTACACTAAATATATTAAGCTACTAGGCTGTATTACATGGGGATGAACGCGAACATGGCCGCACAATTGGAAACGAAGTTTTCGAAATAGCTCAATAAGATAATGAAAATAATTTGTATACCATATGTTATCAAAGTTTGAAAGATTGTCCATAGGATGACATAGGATGTCAGATATAAGACTGAGCTTACGGCAATTCAGATTGTGAAACATGAATTTTCTTATAGAAACAAGCAAGATTTGCAGTGGCTGTGAGCTTCAGGATGTTTGTCCAAACACTTTGGTTGGTCCTAATTACTTATTTATTAAAGTAATTTCTTTAAATATATCTCGCTTAGTAATGTTGAATCAATCAAAACACTGATTACATCTTTTGTTATCATCGCTTTCATTTGATATTTTTGTCTGAGAATCATTAGAATACGCCAACAATCCATGATGCAACCTAAGTATCCACCTTATTCAATGAAATTAGAAATTGTGATTTCAACGAAATGTTTTTAATTGATCAAGCCTTTTGTCTCTATTCTCCTTAGTTTAAGAACAGTTTCGAAGCAACTTTTCATTAGGGCTTATACACAAATGAAATTTGAAGCATGAGTTGCATGATAATTAGAGGACATACGCTGTAACTACTTCAGGATATTTCACAAAATGTTTTCTCCAAACGAAATATGCATGGCACAAATCTCAAGGTTTGTGAAAATGGAACCTACTGTTGTGTGATTCGAATTACAACAACAATTATGAAGACAGATCATTTTTATACCTATTAATGTCCACTGCTGATCACAGCTCTTATCAAGACTTGATACTTTCTAAGTTCTTCGTTCAATGTAACCTTTAATCAGAAAAAAAATGAAATGGAAAGAAAGAGAATAATGACAGCTAGATGGTTTAAATCACAAATATAATAAGTAAACGCAACATTGAAGCGAAGCAACTAGCAGATATCATGGTCTGGAATTCTCATGAAATGGCAAGAGAATAAAAATCTTTGATTTTCCTTGAGGACATCAACACCTATCTAAAAAGGAAACGGTGGTCGCTGGAGAATAATTGTCGCTTATACGCAACAATGGTGGGTGGTTGTGGCACAGGCTGGGCTTAGCAATCACACGTGTCTATATTTATAGCATTCCTAAATTCTTAATCTTAGAGAATGCAAAGTATATGCATAGTATATGCAAAGTATATATACATCAGGAGGCATGCGTTTCTATCGCAAAATGGTTGTTATGAATATTCATAATGATTCTTATAATTCCTAGTTGCATCATTAGCAATAAATTCAGCGAATATTTTGACACTGTAAGTGAGAGCTAAACTAAATGATGTGCATTTCTCGCATATTCATGAAATTTGTCAACATCATTTATATTTTGTTTTACTGTGTCAAAAGAATGTCAAAATTACAAAGGAATGCCTATACGCAGGCATTGTTCTAGTACCTGAGTAATTTCATTAATATGAAGCATTTTGATAAATGCTCCTGTCAATAATTACCGAACAAATGATATTGTCTCGCTGGCAGATATGTCAAATGCAGGCCCTAATTTAGGAAGGAGGCTTTTATGAGCATAACATGAAATTTTGCTCACTTGCATCAGTAGTTCATTTCATATTTTGAACATCGTGGCTTTAGTTGAAAGAAGAGCATCGGTTATTGATACTAAACTACGTGCATACTTGTAGTAACCGAAATTATTGCTTTTTTTGTTTAAATGTAGCACAATTTCAAATGATTGAGTACCGGCTGAATTAAAACATGTACCAACTTAGAGGCGTTTTTAAAATTTATAATTTTGTATCTTACGCTCAGGTCGCTTGTATACGATACACGGCTTCTAAATGATTGCTTAACTTACTGCAAAATAGCTTGAATTCATAACTTTACTTGACTGGATTTTACTTAATGGGATTTATGGTTCTCAGAAGTTACTGTTACAATTAAACCTACAATATATTACGCTATTACAAAAGCGGTCATTACAATACTACCATCTGTATACATCAAGATCGTTTACTATGTTGTGCAAGGATCATCCTTCTCACTCAAAGAATGTCAAAGAGAGAAAAGTGCCTCCATGTATAGGCATAGTATAGAATTTGACGAAGATTCATATTCTTTTCTGGAGCTAAGTAGTGATTCCTACAGTTTGTCCATCAGGTACTGTATGGTCTACCAATATAAATTCCACCTTAATCTTACTTCATACAGGCTCCGTAGAATGAACATTCCGCTCGGTCATTACCTCACAATTAGTACAGTAGAATTCGCATATATTGGCGCCTCAAGGGACAGACGAAAACCGCCGATATACGCGAACCGCCGATATATGCGAACTCCCTGAATTTTGAAGTTTTGTGAAATCTACACGAGCTCTGAAATCATGCCATGCGAACGAGAGGCAAGGAAAAAGGTGAATTGCACATCAACATGCTGAGATCTCGCGTTTTCTCCAAAAGAATGTAAAAATGAAGCTTGATATCTTTCGTTCAGAGACAATTACATTTCAAATAAATAGTTAACTTTGTAAAGATTTTAGCGTCTATTGCAGTGCTATCACTTTCAATTTCATCATATCAAAACGAAAATAATGTTGCAACGACTTCTGACTACATTTCATATATCTGAGGCTTGAAAATCCATTTAAAGAAGAGATAGAGAAGTGCATACATGTGCACTTGATCAAATTATCATTAAGCTCAAGTTCCCTTTGTAAGGCAGGAAGAGGAATAATAACATAAGAACTATTGTACTTACGTTTCAATTCGTTGATGACTGTCGAAGTTTCCCTTCATCCGCTGTCCCTCTCAGCGGATCCACAATTTTCCCCCTAAGAGATTCCAACGGCACAAGGTTGGTTAATATCTTCCACGCCATCTGCCTCTCGTCATTGGCGTGTAGGTTATCTAGGTTGATCTCACTTCCATCGTGATTCTTGATGATCTGCAAAGGCAATTCAGTAAAAAATTGACCTCTGTCATCTCTATCTTAATATTCCAAAATATAGAGACATTTTCAAGTATTAATGAGAAAGCAATCAAAGTCATGTGAGGTCGATCTTCCATCACGGATAAGATAGCCTTAGGTTTTTACGTCAATATGACAACTATTCCAGTGACAGAGTGTACACAGAAGCTTTCACCTGATCCACATTGTAGTTTTTCACCGCACCTAATTAATGTGCCTCCTAGGAGGTATCTTTGAAAGGAAGATCACTATTATATTTTAGCTTTATTATTGAAACAAAGTAGAACGGACAGTGTTTCAGACGTAAATTTATATGTAAAAACATCAACTGATTAGGCATTTTGTTTATTTAAGATCAATGAAACTGATATTGCTGTAATTAGAATTACACATGCCTACATGTTTGTCGAGTGACCCAACGACAAAATATTTCTGAAATGGAAGTTTTACATAGATCATGGATGGCTGCAAAATAGAGAAAATTAAGAAGTCGATGGTTTATAATCGAAGGAAGTCTTCATAGCACTCTTTTGTGAGGTTTAAGCACCTATATAATTATTTCAGATATCAAAGACTGCCTCCTGGGGACATTTTGATACTTTTCAAATTTCAACTTTTCAGTGTTAAGGTGCATCAATATTCTAAATCTTAATCATTGGAAAACGACGATAATTACCAATATTGGATAAAGCTCTCTCAGTTCGTTGAACAGCTCAATGAAAATCATTGTAGCCTGCTTCAAAAACCACTTATCAATATTATACTCCATGAACTCAATATTGAACTCCATTACATGCAATAAAGTTCAAAGCTTCTCAGTGTATTTGATTTTCAACACCCATTTTCTCTCGTTGCAACTTTTTTTCATAAACAATCATGTTTCTTGATGTATTTGCCAGCAGTCACGAGTTTCTGAAGCGCATTGATTGCGCTAAATGCAGAGAAGCTATGAAAATATAAGCACGTTGTGGATGAAGCACAACGTAATCTACATTGACAGCAGTAAAGCTGCAATCAAATTATTTATCAAATACTGCATTGCTGGTAGATCTAAGATTTGTCAATCTATTAAGAAATTATGTAGCAATAAGTTATGGGCATACATCCGTATCACTGCAAGATGATTATCATACACGTATTATGTATGATATCATATATGTACACACGTATCATATTATGTACATGTACATAATGCATATAGACCTTTTGCCTAGCTATACGCAGGCTACAACTTCATGAAAATTAAATTGAAAGTTAGTGTGATCAAAAAGAATTAACGGAGAAAATTTCTATAGAATCACCTCATTCATTTCTTGGGCCTTTGCAGTGCTTCATTCATCTCAGAAACAGTCCTGGCGAGCTGATGGAAATGGCATCTTTCCTGAGAGGTACGATTTTCCCCAATCAATTTTGAAAAAGTTTACCAACATTCGCGTTGGAATTGATTATATCCTACATCCCTTGATTTCTTCTGATTTGTCAAATGAAATCCTTCTTCGCATCCTTCATTCCTTCTAGATCTTTCTTCGAGAAATATGCTTTTGCATGGTAGGAGTTGCTCATACAAAAAGCTCAAAATTGATGGTATGGAATGCATGCATGGTTCCTCATGTCCTTCATGCATCTTTGGCGTCCTCAAATCTAATTGACCCGGTCGGCACTTCCTTGTTAACATCGATTCCACGGGAATGTTTAAAGTATTAGCAACCACATTTGATATTTAAATTATATCATGGCTGTGAGTTTGTGGAGGTTCTCCTATTAAGCTGGTTGAAAAGGTCAATATGAACTGGCTGTCCTTCAAATCTTTCAATGTCACAGCCAGTATGTCGAGATCACCCAATGTCACAGTTGCAAAGTATCCCTCTTCAGATTCCTCTCCCTGAGTATTTCTTCGATGTATAGGCCTATAACATTTGGGACGTACTTATCAACATGCATGCAATGCTACACAACTCACTCATTGGCTTAAACTAAGCAGTTTATTACTTTGCTAATGCTGAGTATAGGCCTACGCTGCATCAAAAATATGAACTTCCGTCTCTCGAACTAATGGACAAAAGGAGTCGCGTTTATAAGAGGTCTTTATAAGAGACGCCTGACTTTCCTAGAATCTTAATCTTGCAGATAGCTTTCGTTTCAAACATAAGTTATTTAGTTTCGAACTGCCATTTGTTTAGCTACGGGCCAAACATGGTTCATTTCGAGATCAAAAAGATGTTTTTAAGTAGTTTGAGAGATATTTTCCGTGAAACAGATGAGAATGAACGAAAATCTGTCATTCAAAATGTTTTGGAACATGGAAATTAAACTGACAGGCTACATTGCGTTCATAAAGTTTCTCCGCAGTCAAATATCACATTTTTTATACACTGTGAACGATATAGCGTTAAAAATAGCAAAAATAACTGTTAATCTTGTCAGAAAAGCTTCTCGGAAAATATCCGTAATTATCTGCTTAAAAATATGACGTCGCAGTTCGATGATTGATGACGTAACAGTTAAAATCCGATAATATCAGATATACAGCGTCTGTTTTTAATGATATTTTCAGTTCAGACAGCAAAAAACAGTGAAACTAATTTCACTCGCTAATTTTGACGGATATTTGCTGTTAACAGTTTACAATGAAGTTCGAAGTACGTGTAAAATGTGATACTGACCTGCAGAGAAATTTTATGAATGCACTGTATTTAGAATTAGATAGCTATGTTTTTCAGATGCAGCTGAGTCTATTGTAAATACATGCAATTTTCTTGAGATTTCTTGAATGGAGTGGAACCATCACTAAATCATAAGTTACATCAGAGAACATGGTTGGATCAATTTCTTCCAAGATTCAATCTGATCTTCCCTACCTCTCATTCACTATCTTGCCTCTTACTTTCCTCTGACATTGTCTGTCTCACTACTTCGTTACTTAAGCGATGTTTATTTTTGATATCACTAGGGACGAAAAAATATGCTCTAAAAATCATTGAAATATGCGCCTAAATATTCTCTAAAAATAGTCGAAATATGCTCTTTTATATGCCCTAACGAAGAACTAAATTACGCATAACAATAAACAATACGCATACTTCTGATAGGTATATGTTTAATACATTGATATGTAAGCTATATCTGTTGTGAAATAACAATAGAAAAATGCAAGTAGAATGTTTCAGAAGCCTTCAAACAATCTAATACTAGGGCAAATGCGTAAAATTTGTGTAGATTCATAATAATATGTATAACTAATACCGGTACCTGGTTAGCTATAATAATACTTTGAAATAGGTCCTTCTATAATATCAATAAATACAAGTATAAGAATAACCATGATAAAACTAATATTCCTGGTAACTTCAATTTTATTTTATTTTTGTTTGGAAACCAATCGTGAGTTGAAGTGAACGATAATGTGCTGTTGCAAATGTTCGGCAGTCAGGTTACAGCGATTGCTACGAAAAAAAGCTTTGAACGCACTGAAACTGCGTTCCACATCTGCACTGGTCAATGGAGCAAATTTCATATTCAGGAGCATATCATTCGAGAAGCCATGAACCAAAGAAGAAAATTCACCATCCAGTGACTTTCTAATGTTTCTGATTTCGTCCCATCCGGGATTCTTTTCCAAACATGAAGTCAACTTACTCAAAGCGGTAAACCCTGTATCGCCTATGGCTTCAAGTCGTATTCTTCAAATTTCACTCAAACTTCACTGTATCGCCTTCTTCAAATTTTCGATGATGTCGAGTGATTCAAAAATGGTCAGACCTTTTGTTTCCAATTTAGTAATGCAATTCGCAATGATACTAAACTTAGTCGCAATCGTAAGCAATTCAACACGTAAATTTTCCTCATTGAACAGTTCATGAGCTTGTTCAATGCAAGTAGCATCACTTGCATTTAGCAGGGCTGCCAACTGTCCCGATTTTTTCGGGACGTACCGATTTTTTGCCATAAAATTCGCCTGTACCGATTTTGTACCGATTTTTCGGTACGTACCGATTTTTTGCTCTTGAAATTCCGCTGTCCCGATTTTTGTACCGATTTTTCAATTTTAAAACTCGGATTCAGTTTTTTGTGGCCTGAATTTCTCAAAGTTTATAGGCTTCCATATGTCTATCAGATATGCTTTTTGCATTAAATTGAAGTGCATTTGTTTTCTTTTTTTGGTTAAACGAAAGCAAACTTTGCAATGACAATGTGCGAACATGTTTTGCTCCGTCGGGACCTTCTCCGGTGCGCTGTTGAGAGCCGTGACTCCGTGGGGGCGCGCTGCTCCAGTACACGTATACTTCTCCCTGTTGGCCTACTGGGATACATAATTGATAATTGTTAAAAATTAAAGAATGCACTCCATTGTGTTGTTACGTCTTTAATGTAAGTTATGAATAGAACAACATAAAACAAGGGGACCCGACGTTTCGTCCTACCAGGACATAATCTTGGGTAGATAAGCCTGGCCCAGGCGGTGCCAATGGTTTATATACCAGAGTTATGGTCTATATACTGGTCTACAGTTTAAATGCATGCTTTTTATGATTGGTACTTTACCAATTTATTGTTTTCTCGTTTCATCTCTGCGACGTTCATACAATGAGGTAAGTGAATTCGTTCTATTGTTTTTTGCTTTGTAAACAGACATGTAGGCTATGTGCGCTTGTTTTGCCGTTGCTCATATTTGTTCCGATGCTTCCCGAATCAGGAACTTAAAATGATAAATTTTGTCCGTTTTGTTGCGTTTTGTTGTTGATTACAGCGTGCTGCTTGACATTGCTGCTTCAGCGTGATGAGCCAATGATGCAGAAAACATACATGTTGCTTCAGGATTTGCTGCGAGATTTGATGTCTCGAATTATTCGTCCGGATCTGCTTTCTGAGACATATGACCTGGCAGCAATCAATTGCAGAGAGACAAAGTGAGGTATAAATGTAGTACCATAATTATGACTAGAATATAGGCTTTAGTGAAGAAGCTCAATGTAGTACCATAATTATGACTAGAATACAGGTTTTAGTGAAGAAGCTCATTTCACCATTGGTATTGTTGTAGCCTACTGACTACAATGCGTTAAGTCAGTTGGGGGCCGATCATAGCATGTCTCATAGTTTAAAAGGAATATCATCCATTTATATGATAAAAATTCAATGTCTGAAACAAGAAGAATTTATGAAATTTTGATGAATAAGTACAGGTATCAATACCGGTATGCTTCCTTCAATGGAAACACATTACCTAGCTTGATAAATGCAAATGATCTCCTTCTTTGAAGAGTGATAGGCCTGTTGTCGCAATTATCTTTGCTAGTTTTTATTTTCATTTCTTTCGCAACTCTTTCCTAGTGATTTGATCAAAAAATTCACATGGAAATATTCCACTTTCAGAAATCAAATCGAAGTTGGAAAAACGGAGCTTGGTGAGAATGCCACCAGTCATTTGAAGAAAATGAAGAAAGTAAATGCCCTGAAAGTAATGGAACATGCAAGATTTTTTTTGATTGCGATCGATTATCTGAAAAAACAGATCAAAAAGTCTGAGGAATTGCTATGGAACGCACGAGTGGCTGATATTGGAGAACGAACCAAAATTGACTTCAAAAATTTGAAATTTTTCTTAAAAGCATCCGCCCATTCCACTGCTGAGCTAAAAGAAGCTATGCGGATTTGACAAACCTAGCCACTGCCCGTGGGAGTCAATCAAGACATGCGCGCTGGTGAAGCGTGGCATGCATTGAAGCTGTACAAAAATCCTGTGTCGGGAAAAAAGGTCTTCGCTGACCTGGCTTCCGTCATGCTGGGAGTATTGACCATTCCCCAGAGCAACGCAGGGGCGGAGAGGGCGTTTTCCCTTGTAAAAAATGTTCATACAGACGCACGAAGTGCCATGAAAAACGACCTCCTCTCCGCACTTCTCACCCTGAAAGTTGGTGGTTTCCCCCCACTCGAAAAAGAAACATTGCGCCGATGCAAAGGAGCAACCGTTGCTTATTTAAGTAAAGACTGAATAGGCCTACCAGTAATATAGCACTTCCACATAATTCGTCGGTAATTTGGCAAACTGAATACTCCCTACTTACAGGCTCGATTAGTCATCAAAGTTAACCATCTTCGATTTGAGGACACGAGGTTAGTGCAGAGATGAGAGTTTGCAGAATCAAATGCATGTAGTCAATCAGGCATAGACTTCTGTGAATCAGAAATATCCAAATCTTTAATTAACTAATTCTGACTTCATTTTGCCTTATCACCGGCGAATTATGACCTAAGCTTCTGTTTTTTACCCACACATAATCAAGCCAGAACTCACATTACTGGGTTATAAGTTCATCATAATGCTCGTTTTCTATTGAACGCCAATGTGCCAACAAAATTGATTTCTGTAAATGTGTTAATTAACTCCTTCAATTATTTCATTTGCGAACTATATCTGATGTGTAATGGCTTGCGATCGAGTAATGCGAGTTTTATCTCATAGCTGTAATCTGGGATTCTAGATTTGTAATTTGTTTTTTCTTGTATTTTTCTGTTTGGTTGCAACACAAATTAATCATTTTTATCCTTGCACAAGAGCATATTTTTCTATTTAATCGATTGGTTGGGAGCTAGGGACGAAACGAACATGGTCGTTCATATTAATAAGATACATACAGAGGCAGACATACATATAGAATGTATGTACATGTATATGTACTTTTTTCTTTCATGGGATTTCAACCGTTCATAACTTACTGCTGTCTGCGAATTTGTGGGAAGTTTCGCCAGGTCGGGTCTAACATGGACAGCTTCAGTGCATGTAGTTGCGTAGAAAAATGAGACATTTTTTTGTACCGATTTTTGTACCGATTTTTTGGGGTAGGCGTACCGATTTTCCCGATTTTTTCACCTGGGCGTACCGATTTTTTGCCGCCAGAGGTTGGCAGCCCTGCATTTAGACTCAAAATAAAATCTTTCATCTTTTCAAAATTTTCAGCATGATATACCGCACAGTTTAACCACGTACCCCACCGAGTTACAACAGGACTCGGGGGGAGCGGAAGAGATGTCCGTTCAAGAAAAAGTTGACGTCTCATCGGCGCCTTCACAAAAATTTGCTTAGTGAGTGATATCAAAAGATTTACCTTCGGATAGAGAAGTCTAACTGTTTCCGCTACCCTATGCAGAGCATGAGCCAAACAGGTTAAATGAATCATGCAAGGATACAACGGTTTCAGGGACGCACCCATCTTCTTCATGTAGGCCGCGCCATCAGTTAAAAGCAAAAGCACTTTGTTATACTGCAATTTTTCCGGCCATAAAATAATAAGAGCATCATTTACTGCTTGAGCCACGCTGTTGCCATTCACTGACTGCAGAAGCAAAAGCGGCTCATGATATTCACTTGCATTCAATGATCCAATAAGTATATTACAGATGTATCGATTCATACAATCAGATGCCTCGTCGACAATGAGGTAAACGTAATTGTCACCAATTTCTTTGCGAATCTGTTGAATACATTCAACGTAAACTTCTTGCAGTTTTCCTCGAACGGTTGGAACAGAAGGCATGTTAAACGAGGGAATGTATTGTTTAAAAAAAAGCCTCGAAGTTTGGGGTGTTCCATTTTTTGTAGTGGAATATCAGCACCAACAAAGGCTTCACAAATGTCGCGATTAAAAGTCTGTTGTTTGTCGCAATAACTCTTATCCACCATGTTTTTGAGAAGTTGTGTCGAATGAAGTTTTGACTTTGCAGTACGTTTGCATCCTTCTGCATGTGCCTTAGTATTTACATGCTGATCTACTTGGCTTCGTTTACATGCGACGACGTTTTTATCGCATACTTTGCAATGAAGTACTTCGCCATCTGTACTGAACACTTCTGCACCAAAAATATTGATAAATGTCCGCAGACGTGACGGATGTAGTGGATTTCACCTTCGGCATGATGCTGAGAATGATGTCTACTGGTTAACTGCTAACGCCAAGACAATCATTATCATTGACCTAAGAGAATATAATCGAACGTGTTATGAGTGGAGACGGAGATTGGCTAACCAATATGTTGTGTGATAATAGGACACTCGAGAAGCGTTGCTTGGCACGCTGAATTTCCTGGAAAACATGAATTATGACGTACCACCGCTGCTGTCCTCTGCGCCGTTGGCTTAACGAAGTTGAAAAAAGTTGTTCTCCGTCGGTCTACTTACGACAAGCTACAAGAGTCTGTTGTCAAAGTAATAGAATATGCACTTAATTCTTGAAAAACGCAAAATATGCTTTTATTACGAAAAACGATAAAATATGCATTTATATGCTTAATGCATATTCGTCCCTAGTGATCATGAACTTCGTGTGTTTGTTGTCTACAGACTAATGACGAGCAGTTGTCTAACTCTGAGGATGTAAATGTTCTACAAGTCAGATAAGAGGCGTTTTACACACTCAACGATATGCCACGTCAGTGAGACTGCCCGTGAGCAAGAGAAGATCATTGACGATGCAACACTTCCGGGTGTCAACAATAGCAATGTGGGGGGTGGAAAGAATAGAAATACCGAAAATAGTCATAATGTTGAGTAAGCCTGCATTTAATTAAGGTATCAAATTTTAAGCCTTGAAAATACTATACTAATTGCATTACTCGTCACACCTGATTGCTTGAATTAAACTTCCGCTATCCTTTGAGTTAAAGCATCTAACCATATACATTACTAATACATAATGCGGTGGCGGTACATCTCGTTTTCCTCCCCTGATCTGTGACGAATTAACCGATGTTAACAGCTGTACCTACAGAAACTACTGTATACTTAAAAGAAATGTAACTCACCTGATTCTTCGTAGGTGACTTTCCGAACATTCTTGCGATATTCCTGACTTTAGTCACGATAACTGGAATATCATGGAGTAACGCATTATCTTCTTCATCAAAATCACTCTCCTCCTCAGACATACCATCATGAGCTTCGTAATCAGTTGATAGCATTTTCTGATTATAGATAACGTCGATGAGCTAAATATAGTTGGTGTTCGAATGGAACTAGTCGTCCAAACTTAGTCATAACGGGGGCACCATCTGTTGTTACTGCTACAATATCGGATGATTCCACTCCAAATTCTTTCAGACGTGAAAGGACAAGCTCAACGGCAGCTTCAGCTGGTAGATTTCCATAAACCCTTATAAGTCCTAAGTTCCAATGATCATTCTTACCGTCCATTATATTGTGGTGAAGGTTGACATTCATGTAACGCCAATTTCGAGTACTCGTAAACTTATCAGTAGTGATACTGAATTTACTTCTTAAATCCTTCATTGGTGAGATGTCTTTGATCATTTTTTCTTTAACAGTATCATAGAAGTTCTCCACGAGTTCTCTTATCATTGAAGGATTTTGCGGGCAGTTAAAACCTTTTTCCCGTAGTGCCTCCTTTATGAATTGACTGTTGGCAATGCAATTGAACGTAATATTATCTACTGCGGCTAACCGTGCCAGTATTTCACCAATGCAGGGTTTGACAACAACTGGAAGAGTCTTTTGGTGAAGTATCTTCCGTACTTTCGTGGCTGGAGTCGCTAAGATTCTCGAAGGCGGTAAGGTGGACTCAGAAGCAGATGAATTAGGTGTTTCTGTAGAGTGACAGGAATTTCCTGAACTTCCTGATACCTTCCAAGTCAATGACGAAATCACGCTTTTCATGTTGTTGATGAAAGTGTCGTGACAGACCACTTGTAGAAGACTCCTTCGTGGACAGTATCTTTTTCCACTTGGCCTTTTCGTCTCCGACTTTTGTGAAATTTTCCCAGACTCGAGATTTTGACATCGTAGCTCTTCAACAAATATTAAAGCGTGGCAAGTATCACATTAAACCGAGTGTCAACGAACGAGCTCAGCTTTGCAATGAACTTCCAATCAATGAGCAGTTCATGACGAAACGGCATCTGATTGGAGGATTACAGACACTGCAGCTCCTATTTATTGGTACTGGGATTGTCGGTTTAACAATAAACTCATCTACGCGAATGAATCATATACAAACTGATTTTCTCATGTAGACTTACTTACTTTACTTTACTTTTTCGCTTTTCGTCGTTTGTTCCCGATTCCACCGGGGTTGGACGTTCCTGCGGTGACTTTCTTCCACGCTTTCCGATCTAGAGCAGTGTCCTCCTTGACCTTCAGTCTTCTTTGACACAGGCATACCACGTTTTCTTCGGTCTTCCTGGTGGACGGCGACCGTCAACCGAAAGATGCTCACCGATGATGTTATCAGTTGCTCTCCTTACATGCCCGAACCACCTCAAGCGTTTCTGACGTAGGCGAATGGGAAGTTCGGGTATGCCGCACAGTCTTGCCACTTCATCACTTGGTACCTTGTCCTTCAGCTTGACATGTGCCATATAACGCAGCATTCGCCTATCAACGCCTCTTAGCTGCTCTATCAATTTTTGAGTGAGTGGCCACGTTTCCGCACCATAAGTTAGGACGGATCTTATGCACAACTCGTATACGTGTGCCCTGTAACTCAACGGAATGCCTTTGTTTGTCAACAGGCTGGCTAGCTCCCGCCACTTCTTCCACGCGATTGCAATGCGCGCTCTGACTGTACTTTCCGTTCCGGCTTCTCTATCTAGGACATACCCAAGATAGCAGAAATCTTGCACCTCTTTCACCGTCATGCCGTTGATTTCTAGGGAGTCATCGCCGTCTGCAGATTTGCCATTCACACACTTTCGACAACGGAAACTGTGGACTCCATTGAGGTCACGAAGTCCGGAACACTTCTTGTGGCACCACATTTTGCACACATGTAGACAATGAGTAATATTTTTCCCGGGAATTCCCGAAAATATTTCCATGGAATCGAGACTCGCAATTGTCGGGAATTCCCAGTGTTAAACCCTATTCGCCATAGAAATGCAAGCGATTGAGAACATTTTCACTATTAATGTCATACCAAATTATAAAAACGTAGGGAGGGTTTCTGTTTTGCGAAAATTTAAATACAATCTTATATATTTAGCGATTTGCTAGATTTTGTGCACAAGTTAACTTGAATGAAGGTAATGCAAGTTACAAAGATGGAATGATCCGCTTGATATCAGTCGCTTGCACTTGAAGGGCGAAGTCTATTGGACATCTAGTAGCGAATATCTGACTTCAATTAAAATCAAATGGCAAAACAGGTCATTTAACAATGGTGGATTACGTGAAGGTCATGACAGAGCATTTTTGATGTATTTCTTTCTGAATGAAACATCGTATAAATTGAATCTGTAGCAAACATTATGTTCTGTATTAAATAACAATAATATGCTCATTTTGAACCGCATCCATCGTTGTTATGCTCAGAGCAAAACTTAAACATTAAGGATAAATGTCAAAGTCAAACTACGAAGGCGTTATTCTAAAAATCCTTTCAAAAGTAATTCTTATGAAATTCTAAAACACTAACAAACTAAAAAAGGTACAACTAAACACGCTTTCATAAAAATTAACAAAAAAAGTTCACGATCATTTTAACACCTCAATCAGCAGCATCGGCAGATTTACAGTCCACTATTCGTCTCTTCCGACCGCCATAACGATCATGTGCTCCTGACAAATATCTTAATATAGCCTGTTCGGCTTCGTGCCCGTTTGCTTTCGACAGTATCTTTACTGTAGCTGAAATAATAAAAATTTCTGAGGAATCAAGAAAATCACTCATTTCTCGGCAAATCTCATGCCAAGTATACGTTAAATCGCAATTATGCAACGATTGATTTAAGGACAAGCCTAGACTCGCATTGAAATAACATGTAATTCAAAACAATTTCTAGCAGATTCCCACAATCCGAAAAAACGGACACCTCGAACTGTTCTGAAACATTATTTCTTATTTTCTAGAGTTCTGATATCAATTATGATTTTGAAATGATACAAATAAAAGATGGTAGCTACAACAGAGCATCACTGCACAATTGAAGATAAATGTGACACACATCGAATTAAATTTTACAATCAAATAAATTAAGGAATCAATGACCCTAGGTCATGACCATTAAAACTAGGTTGTGCAAATATGGATGCATTCCGTTTATAATTTATAGTAATTACTTCCAACGTTTTCAAATCATATCTTAAAGATGTACTCTGTATGATTTTGACATAAATTCAATCGCATGTGCGTTGGAAGAGAAGTCACTCGATCGTGTGTGAAGTTGGCGGAACCACCCAGCGGAACCGTTTTTTGTTACAGCGAGATTCTATTCGAAAACACTTCTACTTAATCAATTTCAGCCTCCTGATAACGAAACTGCGATTCGACGAATTCGCAGTCGTGTCTGAGAAATGTAGGTTTACAGGATAAAAGTGATTCCGTTTTTAAGTTAGCGGAACCAACTTCTTAGTTTCGCTGATATGCGCAGTAAATCAGTTATATTTTGACACTACCTAATCCAATTTGTTGCGCTGATACACGTGCCACCATTTGCAGCTTACCACTGAAATAACAAGCGCAACTGCACTCTTTTATGGTAATGCACATATTAACGCAAATTGATGGAGCAGGTCCACTTCCACTGTAGAGATTTGAGTAAGAAAATATTGCATGTAGAATAAAATGAAGCTGAACGTCGCATGAATACATTTGAAGTGCGTTAAAGGAAGCTCCTACAGTGCAAGTACCCTAGAGGTAATGTTCTCGAAAATCTGTAATTGGACTTTCAATGCTACGAATTGTGCACGCTTCTTCCGGTCACTCAATAGTGATCAGTTGGCAGCAACTCTACTTCAACTTCCATTACTGCTGAAAATCTTATGAAAGTCAAGATGCAGCATTTTCAACCATCATGCACGGATTGTTTTGCTAGACACCAACTTTTAAGCAGCAGTTGACAGATGAAAACACATTGAATTTGGACTAATGAACACCACTATTACTACTACCATTATTATTAACAGGTGCAATGCAAGCAATTACTCACATCCATGTATCATGAGATGGTCAACAATAGTCTTACCTATCATCGGTGGGAAGAGCTTCTTCACAGGGATTTTCTCGCCTTTCCCAGTTTTGTTCACCTGAAACTGGAGATCATGGGTGAACAGCATGTTTACTACGTTCCTCGTCGTTTGAAGTATGTTGTTGCGGCCGGCAGTGCACAATCAGCTGACCTGAAAATTTTACGCGATTTTGTAATGCGATCGTCGTGTAATTATCAACCACTAAGAAATTCCCCACCCAGAAACGTCGGCCATTACTGCAAATATTGCTAATAAAATGTTATGAAGGGCGACGTTTGAAGCAGGGATCCCAATCAGATCCGAAGATTAAACACGAATTAAATCCCAATTAAAATCTGGAAAATCGTGAATAACCGAGGTTTGAATGCATCAATTTGAAATATTTGTACATGTATCAGAATAATTTCGCTAAAAATCCGGATGCTGTATTTCCCCAAATAATTGGAAAGCTTGGTTTGAAGTCTAACACATTATGCCGATAGTGACCAATGAAGGCAAATCTAGTAGCTGCATGGTAAACACTTACGTACATATGTGCATGCCAGTACCTCAATTAGACAAATTAATGGACACAGGTTTACATTCAACTTCTATGACTTTTCAATCAGACTTTCGATCGGCATTATCTTGAAACAGATGCTTCAAGATAGGAGAAGCATTTCATCTCAAGCAATAGACCAAAGCACCCACAAGTACCCGTGAAAGTCAAATCACTCAAAATATTTGAGATTATTTTCGGGCATTCGGGCAATTTTCTAAAGAAAAAATTCGGGCGCAGGATCACTGCTTTAACAGATATGCTGCCGAAGGACTGTTGAAGATCTACCGGAATGTGTTAGCTTCTTACCAATTCTTTTTCATCGCCTGCTGTCATTGATGTTAGAAGGTGCTGTAGCTGTAGAAGAGCTGTAGCCAAGGCTTTGCACCGCGAGGGATGATTAGAACCAAGAAAGACAATTCTATGAGACACGTAGGTGCCCTTCACTCTGCAGTAGTCACATCCATAGTATGAGTTATGCTGCTTGGTACATAGAAGGAAATGTCTTGCCGGTGCATCACAAGGCAAGCAGAAAATAACCTTCCACTAATAGTTCTTCCTTCAATGTCAAATAGTCGTTAATAAATGGATCCAAAAAAAAGATAGATTCGTTGGTTTAGATGATCCACAGTATGCTGCAACAACAAAAGGACTCTCCATAAAGGACTCAATAAGTCTACACGAAATAGGCCATAACTGTTTGTTGCTGTTTTTTGTTAATTTGCTAAGATATCAGTTTCTTCCCTTCCTCACAAATTTCATTTTAACCAGACGTTTCGTTTGATACTTCAAACATCCTGTACTTCAAACAAACTGCCTGTACTATTTGTCATCTTATCGCCTTTCCATTCTTTAATAGTAACTTGTAACTTCATTTCTCATTCCACTGAAGATGTTTGAAGTATCAAACGAAACGTCTGGTTAAAATGAAATTTGTTTTCTCTTACTCGCTATTATTTGTTTCTAAGATTATTTCCTCAAAGACTCTCATCCGTTCCCTTCCTCAGTCTCTCATATTCAGAACCAAGATCAGTCACACTGTCATTGAGGCCGGCACCCAAACGGTCACGAATGCCATCTGATAAGCCAAAGTAAATGTAATCAGGCGCCTCAATTGTTGACGTTTTCTTCGTCTTCATACATGTAGCAGCACTCAATGGAAGACAAGGTATAACGGGCTTCAGGATTTGAAGCAAAGAGATATACGCGCCAATGGAATGTTTGACTCGGTAGCCCACGTTCTTAGGTCAGTTACAGCTCTGGTATGGACATCCGTATCGTCATGGTCAACATTATCATCTGAATCAGTTTCATCGATCAAGTAAATATCACTATCGCTGTCATAATCTGGTAAGGCATCCGCTTCCTCAGTTACTCCAACATCTTCAACCTGGACGGGAACATCAGAATCTACGGAGAACGTTTCGACAGACGGAGGACGTTCATGAGAGAGGTCAACAGAAGTCCTGAAATCAAAAGATACTGCTGTTATGACTCTCATGTTTGCAAATTTGGTGTTAGAATAAATAAATAAATAAATAAATATATATATAGCGCAATACTGTATATATATCGGTAACCAATTTCCCAAAAATGCAATTTTTAATGACTTCCATCTGTCATCCACGCAAATGCCCCGATATCAAAACTCATGAATCTAGGAGCTAAGGCGTTCATGCCAACAGTAGTTTAACCTAAAGGCTATACCTAGCATGACTCATGGAAAAATTATGTTTTTTCGGTAACAAATTCTCGAAAAACCTTTACCAAAAACTCAGTCCTGAAAATCAATTAATTCGACTGATAGAAACAACCTCGACGGTTAGCATGTTGGTATGTGTATGAAGATACCTGTATAAAATCAATGAAGCAAATTTTAACAATACTTGATAAAACGTAGGACAATAATGGAAAATGAACGAAATTAGTCAGAAATCATACGATTAGATATCATGCAGATTAGATAGACCCACTGAAATTGCCTGTTTGATACAATATATATGCATGTCATGCCACTGGATCATGGCGTAATTATCTTTCAATTATTACATATCAGTGCACTTATATTCTTCAAAAGCTCATGTGAGTAGGTCTGTGGTGCCAGTAGGCGTATCAAACAGAGTGGTACTACACTCCTACTTTGCGACATAAAATCGCATTCAGATACGCCATGCACGCTACGTTTATTCAGCATTGCAGTTGCATAAATGATTCATGACACGCGAAAGTGACACAATTTTCAATAAACGAAGGCATTGTGCGAAATTCAGGCCCTTATTAGATAAGGCCTAATTTCATGTGCAGACGATATAAACACGCATCCATGACAAAAAAGGATGAAACGTGGAAGTCAAAAATTGATGCCACTTTGAAATCAGAGGATCCACCATTGTGAGATGGAAAAATATGGCTCCGATGGACCGCCCCCTCCTCAGATCTATGATGGTTGATCATTACCAGGTGGATATGATTACCTGAAAAATACATTCATCGGACAACAAGTAAATATTATTAAAAAAATTTACTGCCACTGGTAAAAGAATTGATTTAAGCTTATTTTGTAGAATGAAAATCATTAAAAAAAGCTTACAATTTAGTCAAGTGCAGGTCTACCGGTTAGCCACGTGTGTGAAGTTAGCACCGCCACTCAGCACCGCCATCTTGAAAATGGAATGTGCCACTCAAATAAACCTAACAGATCCATGCATTTGGTGTGTGCCAGCATGTGCCACCCATTATTTTTAAAGAATTCCTCCTAGTTTAGGAGAAATCGCTGGTTGAAAGTTAGACATGGCGGTGATGTGAAGTTAGCACCGCCACTAAAATTTTTTTTCCAAAATACACAATCAAAACATACGAAACACGGACAACAGATAGAATACCATCAAAGACATTGTGCCAGCAAGTTTCAGCACCTAACTCCACGTACTTCCGGAGAAATCAGTCCCCGAAACCCCAAAATGGCGGTGATGTGAAGTTAGCACCGCCACTGAAGTCTTTTTTTTGAAATACGCAAATAAAACACGCGAGACAAGTACAACTGAGAGATGATCATCAAAAACATTGTGCCAGCAAGTTTCTTCTCCTAAGACGCCGTACTTGTGGAGAAATTAGCCCCCGAAAGCTCAATACGTCTGGCGGTGATGTGAAGTTGGCACCGCCATCTTGAAAAATGCATGTGCCAGTCAAACCAACGATCAGAATCGATCTAGATGGAGTGTGCCAGCATGTGCCACTCACTATTTTGAAAGAATTCCGCTTAGTTTAGGAAAAATCGATGCTCGAAAGTTCGACATGGCGGTGATGTGAAGTTAGCACCGCCACAAAAATTTTTTTCCAAAATACACAATCAAAACATACGAAACACGCACAACAGATATAAGACCATCAAAAACATTGTGCCAGCAAGTTTCAGCACCTAACTCCACGTACTTCCGGAGAAATCAGTCCCCGAAACCACAAAATGGCGGTGATGTGAAGTTAGCACCGCCACAAAATTTTTTTTCCAAAATACACAATCAAAACATACGAAACACGCACAACAGATAGAATACCATCAAAGACATTGTGCCAGCAAGTTTCAGCACCTAACTCCCCGTACTTCCGGAGAAATCAGTCCCCGAAACCACAAAATGGCGGTGATGTGAAGTTAGCACCGCCACAAAAATTTTTTTTCAAAAATACACAATCAAAACATACGAAACACACACAACAGATAGAAAACTATCAAAAACATTGTGCCAGCAAGTTTCTTCTCCTAAGACGCCGTACTTGTGGAGAAATTAGCCCCGAAAGCTCAATACGTCTGGCGGTGATGTGAAGTTGGCACCGCCATCTTGAAAAATGCATGTGCCAGTCAAACCAACGATCAGAATCGATCTAGATGGAGTGTGCCAGCATGTGCCACTTATTTCTTTCACGAAAATACCACCAGATCCGGTGGAATACCAACCCGAAAGCTCAATGGTGGTGATGTGAAGTTGGCACCGCCATTTTGTGGTTTCGGGGACTGATTTCTCCGGAAGTACGTGGAGTTAGGTGCTGAAACTTGCTGGCACAATGTTTTTGATAGTTTTCTATCTGTTGTGTGTGTTTCGTATGTTTTGATTGTGTATTTTGGGGGAAAAATTTTTGTGGCGGTGCTAACTTCACATCACCGCCATTTTGCGGTTTCGGGGACTGATTTCTCCGGAAGTACGGGGAGTTAGGTGCTGAAACTTGCTGGCACAATGTTTTTGATGGTCTTATATCTGTTGTGCGTGTTTCGTATGTTTTGATTGTGTATTTTGGAAAAAAATTTTTGTGGCGGTGCTAACTTCACATCACCGCCATTTTGCGGTTTCGGTGACTGATTTCTCTGGAAGTACGTGGAGTTAGGTGCTGAAACTTGCTGGCACAATGTTTTTGATGGTCTTATATCTGTTGTGCGTGTTTCGTATGTTTTGATTGTGTATTTTGGAAAAAAAATTTTTGTGGCGGTGCTAACTTCACATCACCGCCATGTCGAACTTTCGAGCATCGATTTTTCCTAAACTAAGCGGAATTCTTTCAAAATAGTGAGTGGCACATGCTGGCACACTCCATCTAGATCGATTCTGATCGTTGGTTTGACTGGCACATGCATTTTTCAAGATGGCGGTGCCAACTTCACATCACCGCCAGACGTATTGAGCTTTCGGGGGCTAATTTCTCCACAAGTACGGCGTCTTAGGAGAAGAAACTTGCTGGCACAATGTTTTTGATGATCATCTCTCAGTTGTACTTGTCTCGCGTGTTTTATTTGCGTATTTTAAAAAAAGACTTCAGTGGCGGCGCTAACTTCACATCACCGCCATTTTGGGGTTTCGGGGACTGATTTCTCCGGAAGTACGTGGAGTTAGGTGCTGAAACTTGCTGGCACAATGTTTTTGATAGTTTTCTATCTGTTGTGTGTGTTTCGTATGTTTTGATTGTGTATTTTGGAAAAAAAAATTTAGTGGCGGTGCTAACTTCACATCACCGCCATGTCTAACTTTCAACCAGCGATTTCTCCTAAACTAGGAGGAATTCTTTAAAAATAATGGGTGGCACATGCTGGCACACACCAAATGCATGGATCTGTTAGGTTTATTTGAGTGGCACATTCCATTTTCAAGATGGCGGTGCTGAGTGGCGGTGCTAACTTCACACACGTCGGTTAGCCCTGGTATCTATTTCTTAAAATCGCGTTAACCACATACCTATTTACTCACCAGACTAGCGAAAAGATCCGGCTGATCTCCTATGTCTCCATCTAGTTTAAGTAATTCCTCGTAAGATTCCGTAGGTAGCTGATTATTGATGCACCGTTGTTGGTTCGTATCGCCCATCAACTGTACCATCATTTCTAACATATTTCTTTGTTGGTTGCTGAGCTCTTCTTGCCTCTGTGTTATCACATGCATAGTAGATGCTATTATACTCAATTTCTCAACGACGAATTTCATGAATTTTCTCATTGACTCTGTAGTCTGTTCATTAGTATCACTACATGTTCCGTTGTTATCCATATTGCCCTCATTTTCTTGCTTTTTTCTTATTACGCGAGTAAGGAGTGTAACGAATAGGTGGAAGAGATGATTAAGCAGATTTCGAGTTCTTTTTAAGATCAATTAATTTATGATTTGAAGTTTTCTTAGAGTCAATGTTATTTTCAACATCACTTGGATCAGTAACAATTGCACTCAACGGCTCGTAAGCCATACGCTTTCCTGTGTGAAACTTAGGTATACGAATGAGAATATCCAAAATGCTCTTCTTTTTCTTTCCTAACATATCAATACATCTTTCTTCAATTACTTCCAGGTCCGAGACAGACTTTCCGATCTGAATAACAACGACATTAAACATTTTGTCACCATATTTAACTTCAAAATTAAACCTCAATGTCTTCTCATCGCTGAATGTTATGTAATCACTTTTCGTAAACCGAGGAAGAAGTTTCACGATAGCAATGGTTTCATCAACTTCGAAAAAGACAACTGCATACTCGCAGCTTTCAAACGGAATAGTACGATTCGTATCCTGAAAGGAAAAGGAAAGAGATGTGAGAAGAACGATTAAACTAGCGGAATGACTAGATAAGCATTTACTTTTGGAACGTGAATACATTTCGAGCTTGGCTTTCCGTTTTTAACATTTGTGCGAGTTTTCACGTAGTAACCTATACTGATATGTCTTGATTCATATGGCTCATTGTACAAGTGCGAAAACTTCAAAATATTTCCTGAGATGCTACCTTCATGCACGGAAGATACTAGAACTATCGTACCATCCTCTAGCTTTGCACAATTATCAGGTGACTTGTGAGAAAATAAAAATCCCGAATTTCGTGCGTTCATGTGTACTGACCTAATTTCCTGAAGATGACGAAGAGACTGCTGAAATACATTAGGGCTACGTGAGTGAAGTTAGCGGAACCACCCAGTGGAACCATTTTTTATTATAGCTTAATTCTATTCGAAACAGCTGCTAGTTTCAAGTTTTAAGATAAAAGTGGTTCCGCTGTGAAGTTAGCGGAGCCAATTGCTGAGTCTCGCTGATTGACGCAGTAAATCAATTTCTTTTGGTCACTACCCGATCAATTTTGTTGTTCTGATCACGAATATGTGCCTCATCTTTCAAAACAATGCAGATTTCACCCGGAAATCTGAATTGCACTTTTTCTGCAAGCTGATTGTGAAGTTAGCGGAACTATTTTTTAATACAAAGAATTTCTCAGCAAAATCCATCCTCTCCTACTAATTTGAAGCTCCTAATCACAAATCTGTAATCAGATTTGCAAAACTCGCCCGCATTGCAAAGATATTCCTCTATCTGGATCCGCTGTGAAGTTCGCGGAACCACCTACTGGCATTAAAATTTCAAATTCTAATTTTTGCAGAGAATCACTGCAATAGACATACCAAGAGAATGGAATTGCTTCACTGATCACGGTTTGCCGTCCGATTTCACGAGAGGATAAGTACTTGCCGAGAAAAATTGATTTTACGGTTTTCAAGGATTCCATCGGAATCTCAGCAAAATCGAACCCTCTCCAGATCAGCCGAACCATCATTTATTACAGCACAATTCTATTGCACCATCACAATGTGGAATTAGCTCTTGTGCGCTTCCCTTCTCGGTGCATGCTGCTGTGCCTCTGAAGTCAATAGATGTTTGAAGAAGACGGTTTACAAGTGTTCGTCCATCGGAACGCTGGTATCGCTAATTTCTCCATGTTTGTTGTTTGTAATTACGAGGTTAGTTAAAGAAAAACTTTCATGTTGTCCTAAAAAGGATTCAGAATCGCTTCATTGTTGAAAGATTGCAATGCTTTGTAGCTATTGTGCATATTAATTCATTTCGTATCAAAAAACATAAGCCGCTGGTTGCAGAAATGATTGCCAACTAACAACTAACTGTTTACTAACAAAATTGGCTTGCAGAGCTGATTTTTACCTAACGTGGACTTTAAATATTTAGTGAACACTAAATTTCGACTTTCAGAGAAGCTGTGCTTTAGGTGATCATTAACGAGATAGAAATTTTACATTGTAGAGTTAGTAACCAGCAGAGGCTGTTTTAACTTATTGATTTTTGCGATAGACGTGTGAAGAAGTATGTTATCAAAGTGATTCGATCACATCTTTGTTAAGCGAGATGGAATACGTTGAGTATATGGAAGCGGAGGAGGGTGAATTCATTCCAATACGCATTTCACGATCTTTGAAGGACAAAAGTGATCCTATTTTATATTAGAACGATACTGAATTCGTGGATAGATACAGATTCAGTAAGCAATCTGCCCTCTCATTTTATACAAAACTGGAATATTTTCATGGATCTCTACGTACGACAGGAAATCATGGAAACCACCCATTGTGCAGTTATTGGTAACTTTTCGATTTTACGCCGCTGGAGTTTTTCACCGAGAGAATGGTGACCTTCTCGGTCTCAGCGAAGCCTCCGTTTGTCGTATTGTCCATCGCATTTCCAAAGCTATCTGTTGTTTGGCATCTGAATATCTCGTTTTCCCTGATTCTCCCGAGTTAGCAACAATGTAAAACAGGGTTTTACAATATAGCGAATTTTCCTGGTAAGCAGAAATTACAAATGAAAAATGTGAAAAAATAATAGATTGAAATATTATAATTAGGACCTATTGGCTAATTTCATCTAGGTCGTAGGAATAAATACAATAATTGCTGACAGCGTTTGTTTACTGTAGAAATGTTATTCTGCTATGCTATGGGATTTTCTCGCGGAGAACTCTCTGAATATTTCCATCAGTAAAATGATATTGAAATATTAAGTAATTGATGATGATTTTTCCGTTATAAATTTCCAGAAAGATTGCAGAACAAAATAGACCTAACGGCTAATATTAAAAGTAGGCGTTAAGTAGCCCATAACATTTTTTGTTCACGCTTCTTACTCACAGGCCTATACACACTGGTCAACTCAAAACCAGATGATTACTGGTATGTTACTGGTATATACATATATATATATATATATATATATATATATATGCCTACATATATACACGCATAAAGCATCTTCACTACGCTTCAGGTGTTGTCGAAGCGCTTGACGGCTCTCATATTAAAATCAAGAAACTGTCAACGCCTGAGTCCGATGAATACCGCAATCGAAAAGGTTGTATGTCCATAAACGTTCAGGGAGTATGCTCTCATGACCTCAAATTTACAAATTTAGTAGCTCGTTGGAAGGGTTCTACGCATGACTCCAGAATTTGGAGGAATGCTTCTCTGTGTAGCCGTTTCCTCGACGGTGAATTCGAGGGATATTTATTGGGTGACAGTGGCTATGCGGTTACTGCACATATTTTAACGCCGATTCTCAACCCTACATCTGCGGGAGAGAGACGATACAACGCTTCACACATCAGAACCAGAAATACCATAGAGCGGGCATTCGGATTCGGAAGTCGCGTTTTCGCTGCCTCCTTGGAACCTTATTAAGATTTTCGCCAAGAAGATGCTGTCGAGTAATAGTAGCCACTGCAATTATGCGTAGCATCACAATTTAAGGAAAAGTGCCACATGTGGAAGACGTATTGGTGGAAGAACAGGACGTCCATCCGGATCCCTTTACCGATGGGAACGCTTCAGGACATACTTTGCGTAGACAGATTATTCAGAATATTTTCACTTAATACAAGCGTACACATTAGATGGAAAAAATTATAAAAAAATTGTTGAATTGTTAAAATTGTTGTGTAAGTTGTCTTCAACCATCTATGAATATTTGTATTGACCTACTTAAATTACTCTAGTAGGTCTAAGCGCGTACAAAATAGAACGATTTTCCATGTAAAATGCTTTTCTAGATTTATTTTGGAAGTGAATCTATGAATTAATAATAGTCTGCTGCAAAAAATGTAAAAGACGAAGTAAAATTAATAATCATAATGAACAATTGATGAATTAATAGACGGGTAAAAAACGTAGTGCTTGGTTTCTCAATATCACAATTTTATAAACTCTCATTTGATTTAGGTGTTGCTTCTATTTTCCACAAAACTGCATTCGATTATAGTATGTTTGATTTCATCAGTTTCCACATAAAAAATTTATTATACAGGTATCATGCTAAAAATATTCGGTTTACTGTGAGATGAAAGACATGTACAACACGTGAAATCTAATTTTATTATTTGCGGAAATTTTGGGGTAGAAAAACGTCTAAAAAATCGAAGCTTAACTACAATCACCAAAATTTTGCCAGTATAGCGCATTCAAGCTTCGCTGCCTCATGTTCCTTTCCTTTGTATTGACACTCTGATTGTTTCATTTTTAGTTCTGTCTCAAGTATTTCAATCTTGATCTTATGTTCTGCTTCCAACATCTCCATTCTTCTATCGTGATATATCTCCGCCAGACGCTTTGCTGATTTCGTTTGTTGCTTGGAAGATCTGGATGATCGGTTGTCGGTTTGTCAACCTCGTCGTCTGACCCTGTGTAAGGAAACAGAAAGCGAAATATAGTATAATGACATACTGATACCCGTAAATTTCAGAAATACTCGATAATTCATTTTCTAAAGAAAAAGTGCTGAATATACTGAATAGTTGCGTGATAAAAATGTTCTACTTAATATTGGATATGTAGTGCCAAATTACGGCAGGTGTGTGACTCCTACTTATGATAAATTGGATATGCAATAAATTATGATGTCATGAATTGCTCATATTGATTCTCCAAGATAAATTTCTAGTTCTATTTTACTTTTTAAAGGTATCTCCAGACAATTGAAAAAACATTTTAAACCCATAATAGTTATGTTTTCATTTCAGTTGGTCGTGCTTATGTCAATAAGATACCGTTCTATAGGTTTCTAGACATTTGCTACACTGCAGGATGTTTAGTAAAAGGTTTAGTTTTAGCACTTTCAAAAAATGTGGATAGGATGGGACAGCGGTTAAAAATGTATAATGTGAGCATTTTGATTATAAATACATAACGAGATTATGGTTTATGATTATGATTTATTTTATGACATTTTTTTATATTTATTTAATTTCCATAAATAATAATTGCAACTCTAGCATCATATGTGCATTATTTAAATAAAACATCAATATTTACAAATTCTGTAGGCCCATTGATCAGACTGCAAGAGGTAATTATAATTATAATTAGGAAGATGATAGACTTTCATTATGTTTACTGATCATCCTTTGATAAAATACAGTAATGGATTTACATTATATATATATATATATATATATATATATATATATATATATATATATATATATATATATATATACAGTAAACTACGGATAACTCGTCAGCTCTGGGGAAATAGATGAAACGACGAGTTATCAGGTATGACGAGTTAACCGTATTTTCTGAAATGTCATTTTTTCAAATGATAAATTGATCTCTGATGGTCTACTATTGCTCATATTCAAATAAGAGTATTTACATCACTTTTTAAAATCGCTTTTCGCTTATGTGTTCATCGCTTTCCTTTGTTAACCGCTTATTTGCTTTTGAAATTTAATATTATATTATTACACTGACATTATATTAATAAATTTAATATAGCGATTGAGAAAATGAATAAAACATTTCTCTAATTATTCAGTGAACCGAATTTCTACCTGTGATGCGCACATTAAATTAAAATTACGTCAAATGATTCAACACAAGTATTGATTTCCGCTCTTGATAAATTTTAAAATCGCTTTTCCGCTTTTGCTACTGCTTTTTTAAATTCTCGATCGCTTTCGCTTATATTCTGCGACCGGCTGCTTTCGCTTAAAGCGGGTCAACACTCCGATTCAAATACAATATATTCAAATACAATTCAATACAGTCCCCAAAAATTATATTTTTTGAAGGTACAAAAGCAATAAACTTCAGTTTAAAAAAGCTTTATTGTTTATGCAAAGAAGTATATCAGTTTTATTGTGAAGGATGAAAGGAATCAGTAATTTTTGATTGAGACATTTCATTGACATATTTGCGAGATGCATTAAAACTAAGATCAGGAAGGCTTACTTTATCAGAATGCTCAATTCCTTGTTGACCCATGTAAAGTGTGATAGTTTCTATCGCCTTAATCACCTTATGAGATTTTACAATAGGCGGTGGAAGACTATCGTCGGCGTCAGGGTCAGAGTTCTCGAATTCATCTTCTTTTGAAGTTTGAGGGAGAACACTGCAGATTATGTCTTCTTCGTGTACTGGTGCACAAACCAACGTTGTTTCATCTGCAGACAGGTACGACTCGGATGATGCAGAAGGCGGTAAAGATAAAAATTGCATCGCACGTTCAAATATGTTTCCATAGTCTATTAAACTGTTATCACTCGACAGTGATACATCATTCGATGATGTATGTACGAATCCACAGTGTCCGAAGCAGTTACTTATTGACTCTGATGTCACACTCGCCCAAGCTCGAGAAAGTAATTGCACAGCTGTGTAAAGATTAATCTCAAAGTCATCTCCTTTGTCCATAGCCTATATCATGCGATGAAGTAGAGAACGACGATAATTTGCTTTCAAAGAACGAATGATGCCTGCGTCCATAGGTTGCGTATGTGACGTAGTATACGGTGGGAGAAATATCAGACGAACAGATTTCAGGTCACAAATCGTTGGATGGCTGGACAATTATCAATGATAAGGATAGGTTTACGTCCATCGAGTGTCATTTCTTCATCAAACTGTCGCACATATTCTTCGAATAAATTACTAGTCATCCACGATCTTCTATTCGCTTTGTAAGTTAAGGGCAACTTTCTGATCCCAGAAAAACATCGAGGTTTTTCGAATCGGCCGATGACAAGGAGTTTCCGCTTGTCGGAACCGTCCATGTTAGCCATTACCATCACGGTGATTCGTTGCTTGCTTTGTTTTCCTCCGATGCACTTGTCGCCTTTTTCTGCTAACGTTGAACTTGGAAGCATTTTCCAAAACAAAGCAGTTTCGTCGGCGTTGTAGACGTCTTGTGGATGGTAGTCTTTTATAATAGTCCGAATGTCTTCTTTCCAAGTCTCAACGGAATCGAACGGAGCAGATCGACCTTCTCCACTCACGGATCTACTTGCGATTTCATGCCGTGATTTGAAACGTTCTAGCCATCCAACGTTGCATTTGAAGTCGTTAAATCCGAATTTTGAAGCAAATTCGTTGGCTTTCTCGATGAGGAGGTTACCTGCGATGGGGATTCCCTCACACCGCTTTTGTCGAAACCACTGTAACAACTATATCAGCATTATAGGAAAGTCTCATTCTTTTGCGAGTGGTCCCAAATGTTGATTGTTCCATAGACGATATTATTTGATCCCGCTTTGTTAACCAAGAGTTAAATGTTTGTCGTTTCACTCCATACTTCATCTCGATATCAATCTTTTGTAAATTGTTGTTCTCAAAATCTAATATGATTTCTGCTTTTTTTGCGAATATTAACTGGTGAAGACTGTCGTCGTTTCATGGCTTTGAGTAAATCACAAACTAAAGTAACAAATGTTGAGATGCGTAGACGTTGTATCTGCGTAGACGTCACCAGTGTGTGTGTTCATTGTTCAATAGTCCGATTGGGGAAGATTTACTTCATCGTGGTTGGACGCTGCTATGCACGCTTGAGATTCGGTTGCGTATTCTCTTTGAATTGTTGTATTTTTTAAGTTAAGTAGCTGTTAATAGTAAAAGCAAAGAACGCACACAAATGTCATTTCTACAATTAAACTGACAACTAACAACTAACAAACGGATGCTAACAAGACGTGTGCTGCTGAATAAGAGAGACTCTCTGTACCCGTGACCTGACTGCTAGACACTAGATATGGCATAAGTAATCAATATGACAGCCAGAATGCAATGATTCAACAATTTGACTTATCAACACGTTGTTTAGAATGACGAGCTAAAAATGACTGAGCTGCCTTTTTGGCGACGAGTTACGAGTTAAGCGTAGTGACGAGTTAAGCGATTTTTAATACATTATGAAATAGGAAATTCTGCCGGGAATTGAGTCAACCGACGAGTTAAGCAAATGTGACGAGTTATCCATAGGACGAGTTATCCGTAGTTTACTGTATATATATATATATATATACTAGTAAGGCCCCCGGACTTCGTCCAGGATTTATATGCATAAGTCTGTTAAATTAAGACAGTGCACATTGTATGTATGCACATAAACTTGCATACCAAGTTTATTAACTCATTCGCCTACACTGATTGGCTGTCTTACCATTTAGATCGCGTTCTGATTGGCTGTTTCTGAATCCATCGTGAAACATTAGAATCAATGAGACGCATGTCTAGCGAGGCAATTTTTTAAAGCAAATGAGGAGTTCATTTGTAAATTTAATGTAGTTACTGGTGTAATTAATATTTTTTTGGTAAAAATTTACACAAAAGTCTACTTTTCTCTGTAATTATGATACTTAGGGAAATGAGACCGGGCGGTTTTAACTACAAATTTTTTGTTCTATTAAATGGTAGTATCATATTGGCGTAAAGTTTCATGGTTTAGGAGGAGTTTGTCGGCGTTTTGCATTTTATATATAATATATATATTATATATATATATATATGTATGTATGTATGTATGTATATAAAATATGTATAATAATAATTTAATATATATATTTAAAAGAATCTTTAAACAGACTGTCAATATTAGAAATGAGCTTTTGCATCTCAAAACTTGTGATCCTTTACCAAGTCGTCTCACTTTGCTCCCAAAGGATCATAAAAGTCAGTTACAGGGTCGTCCTCTTGTTTCTGCTGTCGATACCCCAGGCACTCCATTATCCAAGTGTCTTGCCAATCGCTTATTTCCTCTTTTAGAATTTGTATCAACCCATTTACAAGATACTTTCTCTTTTATCTCTAGTATTGCTAATATGCTGCTTAGTTCTGAAGAGCATATTTTCTTCGGTTCTTTAGATGTTGTTAATTTGTATGGCTGAATTCCACTGACTGGTCCAAGTAATGTTTTTTCAGTAGTTTCTAATTTCTTTGTACAACATAAATCTGAAACACGATTGTTTTCGATGAATTCCAATGACTTTCAACAACTTCTTCAATTAGCTATAACTTCAGACTTAATTTATTTTAATGACTACTTTTATCGACAAGTTTCTGGCTTAGCTATGGGTAATAATCTTTCACCTTTACTAGCCATAATTTATATGTTTGACATTGAGTCCAAAATTTTTGCAAAATTTCCTAATAAGTTTAAATACTGGAAAAGATATAAAAATAAAATAAATGAACGTTGTTCATAGTCGGAAACACATTAGGCACGGAGCCTTACTTCCATGTGGCCGAGTTGTCATTTACCACTCTCATTCTTTTTCGTGCTGAGTGTTTAGCAAGAATGCAGAGTGTACCTATTTTAAAAGTCTCAGGTTTGACCCGACCAAGATTTGAACCAATGTCTCCCGGACGCAGAGCGAACACTCTACCACAAGGCCACGGCGCCGGTTATATTGATGATATCTTCTTTGTTTCGTCATCACCCCTTGATAACATTATTCCTGATGTCAATTCTATAAATGATAGTATCTGTTTTACTCTTGAAGAACCGAATGATTACAATCTGTCTTTTTTGGATACTGCTGTTTCATACCATCAAGATTCGTCTTCTTTTTCTACCAAATTTTATTCTAAAATTCCACACAGTGGCCATTTGCTACCATGGGCTACCATGTTCCATTATCGCGCAAAATCAATCTCTTGAAGTCCGAAAATCTAAGAGCCCATCGTATCTGTTGTCTCATGATCATCTTATAGATGCCATACATTTTCTGAAAAACAGATTTCGCAACAACGGTTGTCCAGATTATGATGTTCAAAAATACATCAATTTAGATAAACCAGTTACTAGACCAAAAATTCAAAATAGCGCGAAAAACAACATTTATCTTCGTATTCCATTCATAAACGAAATACAAGCTCGCAAAGTCCGCAAAGAATTGAAAGGGTTGACGATTGTGAACATCATTCCAACATTTACCGGCCCAAGACCATTATCGCAACAATTAAAATTTAAAGATAATCTGCCATGTCAAAAAAATTGCTACTGCAACCACCAAAAAGTCTGTCTTGTGAAAAGTGTGGTATATTTGATTGAATGCAATGAATGTAATGATTCTTATGTGGGCGAATCACAGTGCACTCTTCGAAGAAGAATACATCAACATTTGAATAAGGATGATAGTAATGTTCATAGACATTTTGTGCAAAAACATCAAATTATAAGACCTACTACTACTAACATCAAGATATCAATCCTACAAAGTAACTTTAACAACAGCCATGAACGAAAGACAGCAGAGAAGATGTACATCAATAAGATTTCACCTGATGAACATAATGCTAAACCAATAAGTGTGCATAGTTTATCTGTAATATTTTTTCAAATTTTCCATCTGATGTATTCATAGAATTGTAATTTCTTTTCCATCTGATTTGATAAAGAGTCAATCGAAATATATATATATATATAGCATATATATATTCAAATCAAAACAAATTGATTCTGTTAAAATCAATGTTGGTTCCAGACGCGTTTCAGAGTGTACAACTCCTTTCTCAATGGTTACACACAAAATCGAACAATAATGCTTTTATATGAGATGGATGATTTGATTACAGTTTAAAAATGGCATGATATGAAAATGTACAACAACGATCTACAGCAGTGCTAATAAAATCAATAAAATCAATTGTCGTAACAATCATTAGACGCTGTGATGTGTATAGATGTCAAAAGATACATTAGCTATTTACAAATTCAACAATAAAGGAATGGATCCGTCCCTGTTATTCATTACATTTACTGATTCTTTGATTAAAATTGATTCGAGTAATTTGTGATTGTTAGTGCACGCTATTATTCTAAAATTATTCTTGTCTATAGGGTGTGGATGCGTAGAAATTTCAGTTGGAACAGGATAGCCTTTCAAATGTTCATCAACGCGGGTAATAAGATGCCTGGAAGTTTCTCCGAAATAGACGTAGTTGCACCGTCCACAAGTGTACGAATAAGTACATTTAGCTTTAAGGTCAGAGGAAACAGCATCTTTATTCCGAAAAAACATGGCCGTCTTTAAAGTCTGAAAAACTGGTCTAACATTTAAGGCTTGCCAAATTTGATAAAGGAAACGGTATTGTCATTGACACCAGAGACTCTTACCATAGTAAGATGCTTTCTTTGCTCTCGGACCCAAGGCGGTTTCAGGAATACATTCCTGATGAAAGAGCCAAGAAAGATCCGCATATCCTTGAGGAGGATAGACTTAATCGGAAGCTCACTAAATTTAAGAAAGACCGATTGATTTCTGATTCTATTTATGAGGCTGTAAGAGCCAAAGGATCTCAACCAGCAAGACTATATGGGCTGCCCAAAGTGCACAAAGATTCCAAAAATCCGCCATATCGTCCTATTTTAAGTATGAAAAATCTTATCTCTCAAACTTGTCGATGTGGCTTGATTCAATTTTGAAAGACCACATTCCTAAATCTTTTAACGTCAAGGATACTTTTGAGTTTATCGAAGCCCTGAAAAACGTTGATACCAGCAATGAAAATGATTTTTTCATGTGCAGTTTTGACGTTTCGAACTTATTTAATAATATCCCGGTAGATAGAACCATTGACTACATCATTTCTATAATTGATGAAGACAGTCTTCCAGTCTCGAAACGCACTCTTCGAGATTTGTTGACTTTTGCTTGCAAGAATGTTTTATTTTCATTTAATAAAACTCTCTACAGGCAGATAGATGGCATGACAATTGGATCGAACCTTGGCCCAACTATGGCTGCTTTTACCATGAGTTTAATTGAGTCGCAGTTTGAGAAGTACAGTGGCAATAATTTCGTCTTCTATAAAAGATATGTCGACGACTGCTTTGCTATTTTCAAAAATTATGAGGACTCTCAGACATTTTTTGAATTCCTCAATAAGCTAGATACTGATATCAGTTTTACTATGGAAACCGAACATAACAACAGCATCTGTTTTTTGGATGCTAAAATTACCAAAATTGATAATCGGCTCAAAATCTCGTGGCACCAAAAGGATACAAATACTGAAGTGTACATCCCTAATTGTGCTTACGCGCCAAAGCAGTATAAGCTAGCGGCTATGAGGTCCCTGTTTTATCGAGCTAAACGGATTTCTTCGGATTCTGAAACTTAGGAGCAGTCCTGTGAAAAAATTCGGCAACATGTTCATTAACAACGGCTACAAGGAGCAGTCTATCAATGACGTTAAGGAAAAAGTTGAACAAAAGCTTCAGACAGAACCATGCCCGTCGTCAGAATGGATTTACAAGGGGGACTCAGCTTTTGACTGGAGGGGCAAGCGTTTGTGATTTTTATATTCAATGAAGCACATAACCAATATACCTAATCATGCATATTTGACATTCCTGTGCTTCACATATTTGTATTTTCGTACTTTCTATTGTAATCGCAAGTTAGCTAAATTAAAACATGCACAGATTAAGTATTCAAATGTAATTCAAAAAAGTTGTAAGCGTTTGTGAACATTGCTAAATGTCTTCAAGACAGACTGAACGTCAATATTTTCCACCCTATCTTTCTCAAAAGTCAAAAAGCACAAACTGGCTCGTCGAGACTGCGCCATGCTTCGTCGTTGTGGCCGATCAATGCGGGTAAGTGCCGAAAACGACGCCTCACAGACAGCAGTGGAACAGGCCATTGTTGACACCGCCGCAAATAAATCGTATGTGCACTGGTAGGCCTCTCTTTGATTATGCAAAACATCGAGAAGTGTGGAAGTAGGCCTCCCGTCGATTTTCTTCTTGAGATAGCGTCTCACCAAATTTAATTCGCCTTCATCTGGAATCGTAATTCCCAGTCGGCTGAGCGGGTCAATCGTAGTCTTGATTAAAAATTCGTCTCCGTCTGGTATAGTTCCCTACAGAAAATAAAAAAAGCAACTACTCAATTTTCAGTAGCTAACTATTACAGCACCATTAAGTTTAGAATTTAATCTTCGATAGTAAAGAATTAAAACACACGGCTTGTATATGAATTCTCCAGCTATGGACATTTGATGATGGATTTTGCTTGTTATATGATGATCTTATCACAAAATAGTTCGATTTGGTAAATGAAGTCTAGAAAATATTTCATAAAAGGAATCTAGATATGTCAATAGAGTCAATGACGATAACAAATAGGCCTAAAAGCAAGATTATTATTTGACTTCATGAAAATAGATGTTAATGCTATTTATATATTTATTATTGTTCACATGTAAAACCTGTTAACGACATTTTATTTTCCTATGTAGTGTTTGAGCAGAAACTTACTTGCAAAGCTTTGTACAACTAATCCTTTTCTTCAAAGCGTCGATAAAGTTCCTGTGTGACAAGGTCGATGATTTCGAAGTACACTGCCTTGGTGTTTATGCTGTCTATATCAGATTGATGGCCACTGACAGCCGCAAGAACAACACTGTCTCTCAGAAGGGTACTTATTTTTCTCTTGCGAGATGGATGGTCACTTTTTTGGTCCTTTATGAAAGCATTACTTTCTGTCAATATATCACTGAATACCTCTTCACTTCTCATTTCATTGAGCAATTCTTTGACCTGTGAGATTAATTCCATGGCTTTTCGCAGATCACATGCATGACTTTGCAATGCTTTGTCGATTGGCATCAAAATCCCCAGTATGCGCTTCATAACAACAGCTATGAACATGAAATTAGATCGACACAAAATTTTTCGCAATCCGATGGCTCTCGATGGTAGATCGCCCTCCAAATTCATTGACTTACTGATCTCTTTCAACGTTGAGACAATTTCTGCATGGTTGTCAATAAGACGCTTCGTGGCATCGTGATGTCCTGACCAACGTGTCTCGAGTAATGGCTTCAATTTCGTCCCATTGTACTTATCAACAATTGATTGGCATTTGAAAAATTTGTATATCACTGCACACTGATCGAAGTAGTACCTCACTGCTGAGATAGTAGAAACTAGATCCACAATAACCAAATGAAGTCGGTGGTTAAAGCAATGTACGTATGGTAGTACCTCTTTTCCGGCTCTTCTCTGTATGATAGCTTCACTCCTGCGAGTCTGCCACTCATTGAACTGGCTCCATCATAGCATTGGGTAAGCAATCGCTCCATCGGAAGGTTGTACTTTGCCAAACTCTCCAAAATAACGTCGGTCATCGATGAGGCATCCAGTTTCGCAGACATAGGCATGCAGAGAAGGCATTCTTCCACTTTCCCATTCTTAACAAATCGAACTGAAATGGAGATATTTTCGATGTTGCTCTTGTCACGCGTTCCATCTGCTAAAAGTGTGAAAAACGACGTTTGCAAGAGTGTCAATTAAATCATTTTGAATTGTAGGAGATGTGTAGGTGGAATTGCGAGGAATTCCGGGCTCAATGTCAGCAAGCTTTTTATCCGTTCGAAGAGTGTATTTGAACATCTTGATAAATACACCACTGTCTGAATCATCACCCCTAAATGGCAATTCGTTAGTTGCCAAAAATTGTACTATCTCAATCAAGGACTGGACATAATATCTCCTCTTTTCTAGAATGTCGGAGTTCAGGAGGTAAGATATCGATGTTCTGCTGTCCTCTCTGTTTTTCTGCTCATTCCAAGCAATGGTTGAATTTCTGTGCGTCGTAGTTTCAGCATGCTGAACAAATCCCTTTCTTTTGTCTCCAAGAGCGGTTTTCCATGCTCTGTAACCTGCCTTGATGAAGACCGACTCAAATTCCTTTGAACTTCTGGTAGCGTATATCCTGTAGGGATGACAGTACGCTGCATCTCTTTCGACGGAATATTCCAGCCAAGGGAATTGGTCAAACCACTGTGATCGAAAGCAGCGGTTGTCCTTGTCTCTTGGATATGACTTAAGTCGAGGTTGCTTTAGTTCAGCGCCAAATATGTCTTTCGGTAATGAATGCAAAACACTAGGAATCGCAGTTACAGATTGTGTAGGGATTTTAATTGCTGATGACTGCACCGCAGTTGTGGATGATTGGATCGCAGTTGTGGATGATTGGATCGCAGTTGTGGATGATTGGATCGAAAGTTGTGGATGATTGGATCGCAGTTGTGGATGATTGGATCGCAGTTGCGGATGATTGGATCGCAGTTGCGGAGGTAGTAGGGGTATCAGCTGAAGATGTTGGCGTGAGTGAACTTCGAAGTTTTAGAAGCCATGATGTTAAAAGGATAGATTTTTTATGCACCTCATCTTTTGAATTGCGATGCGGCATTTCCGACTATTCAATTATCACCTCTGAATATAAAACAAAAGTCACCAGTTACGGGGGAACACAAGACACAGATATTGTCAATAAAGACGTAAGCGTGTGCGTGTAATTCGAATTTGTTGAGCGCAGGCCGATGCATTGTCAGTAGAGTGACAAATTGCTTTCTTGATGCGAGATTGAAAAGTGGATTTGCCTTGTGTGCATGTATGCATTGTGTGAGAAAAAACCAATGATCATGGTGCAGTTATTTACTCTATTGATGCGAATGGCTTCGTCTGCATCGAGTGAATGACTCACTCAATGCCGAAGGAGTGATAACCTGATAAATCCACTGTCTTCATTCATCGTCTTACATTCCTCGATGCTACCATGTTGTGTTCACGTGAACTTAAATTTTAACTGACTGTCAATTCATCTCGTGTATAACTATTATTTTGTACCATGCCATACAAATATTGCGTTGGAGGTTGCAAAAGTGGGTAGAAGACCGATTGAACCGAAAAGGTGTCATTATTCAGTTTTCCATATGAGAACGAATATAGTCAACGAAATAAATGGTTCCTATACAACGCTTTGATCTCAAAAGTGTTAATGAAGTAACTGACAGGATGAAAGTCTGTGCTAAACACTTTCTGTCAGATGACTTTGAATTTGAAACCGACAAAAAGAAGAAAATAAAATCTTACGTTACCGGATATCTCCTTTTATTTAATTGACAAACACTCCTTTGATTATGTCCCCGGAAAACTGCAGTCGGATCCTATGAATGTGGATTTGGCGGTACTTCTATTCTTTCCTCTCCACAAATCATCTATTTCAAAATCAACAAATTTAGCCGAACTTAACTGCATTTTCTTTTAGGATAGGTTAGATCAGTCGTAGAGGTTAAGTTCACGAAATAACACAAAGACAAGCAGCAGAAATTTTTAACAGGTGGGGCGGCGCCCCCCTTGGCCCCCCCCCGCTGGCGACGGGCCTGGACAGAACATTTGCCCACTTCTGATAATGAAATTTATAAACTGGAATTTGCCTTACATCCGTGAAGATTGTCAAATTCTGATAAAGAAAGTTCATGACTTGAACAAAAATTTACCAAAAGCCTTAAATGTTAGACCAGTTTTTCAGACTTTAAAGACAGCCATGTTTTTTCGGAATAAAGATGCTGTTTCCTCTGACCTTAAAGCTAAATGTACTTATTCGTACACTTGTGGACGGTGCAACTACGTCTATTTCGGAGAAACTTCCAGGCATCTTATTACCCGCGTTGATGAACATTTGAAAGGCTATCCTGTTCCAACTGAAATTTCTACGCATCCACACCCTATAGACAAGAATAATTTTAGAATAATAGCGTGCACTAACAATCACAAATTACTCGAATCAATTTTAATCAAAGAATCAGTAAATGTAATGAATAACAGGGACGGATCTATTCCTTTATAGTTGAATTTGTAAATAGCTAATGTATCTTTTGACATCTATGCACATCACAGCGTCTAATGATTGTTACGACAATTGATTTTATTGATTTTATTAGCACTGCTGTAGATCGTTGTTGTATATTTTTATATCATGCCATTTTTAAACTGTAATCAAATCATCCATCTCATATAAAGGCATTATTGTTCGATTTTGTGTGTAACCATTGAGAAAGGAGTTGTACACTCTGAAACGCGTCTGGAACCAACATTGATTTTAACAGAATCAATTTGTTTTGATTTGAATATATTGAGGTCCATTAAATGAATATATATATATATTTCATGTAAAAAGTAAGCACAGCTTTCCGGACTAGTTTTGATGTTTTTTATCACATCATCTTCAGCGGTAAAAAGAGTTACAAACATCTGTACACATCATTTACATACTTGCTATCTACAATTCATTTTCAACATTAACACAACTAAAACACGATAAAATACGTCATTAATTGCATGTCACATGCCACTGACGTCATGCATGTCATTTCGTCACCTTTCATGTAATTTCATAAATCTAGAAACAATTGATATGAACCATTTCGTTCATTCGAGAGGCAATCTTTGTTTTGATTCATGATTATAGTTTCAAGAATGAATGGAATTTTCTAACGACCTAGAATTCTAAAGTTTTCATATTTCGGTGCATGTTCATGCATCGAAACTTCAGTGGGAGTTGGGTAGCCTCTAAGATGCTCGCTAGTACGGGTATTTAAATGTCTTTTGGATGCGCCAATATACCGCATCGAACAGCGGTCACAACTGTATTGGTAAACAAAGTTGACTTTCAATCCATCAGAAATACTATCTTTATTTTGAAAAAAGTTTTGAAGTTTGAAAGTTTTGTACGCGGGTCTGATCTCTGTATTTGAAAGACTTTGGTTGATGTTGTGAATTCTGTTATTTAATTCTTTGACGCCCTCTCGAATGAACGGAACTGGCCAATAAATAATATTTTTGCTTCTGTCTTTGTCAGGGATCTCTTGTTGCACGACTGTCCCCTTTTTATCAATTTCTTTCTTTATCTGATTTATTTTTTCATCAAGGAAACCATTACTTATGAAAATATCAGAAATCTTTTTAGATGCAGACTGACAATGAGTCTCATCAGAACAGATTTTAGAAGCGCGAAACAATAAAGACCGAATGGCAGACAATTTGTATTTGTCTGGAGCATAGGCAAAGTATGGAGTATAAACTCCTGTATTGGTCGATTTTATGTGAAAATCTATCTTGAAATTTTTTAATTGGAGAGTCACTTCGGTATCCAAAAATGTGATACAATTATTTATACTCTCTTCCATGGTAAATTGGATGTTATCATCCAAACTATTGACAAAGTTCAAAAAGCTTTTGGCTTCATTACTGTTGCGAAAAATGACAAAACAATCGTCAACAAATCGACGATAGAAGAATGGCAATGTGCCGTCGTACTTACAAAAATTGCTTTCGATCATATCTAGAGCGAATCATATCTAGAGAGGATGTTTAGTAAAAGGTTTAGTTTTAACACTTTCAAAAAATGTGGATAGGATGGACAGCGGTTAAAAATGTATAATGTGAGCATTTTGATATCATAAATACATAGCGAGATTATGGTTTATGATTATGATCTATTTTATGACATTTTTTGTATTTATTTAATTTCCATAAATAATAATTGCAACTCTAGCATCATATGTGCATTATTTGAAAGAAACATCAATATTTACAAATTCTGTAGGCCCATTGATCAGACTGCAAGAGGTAATTATAATTATAATTAGGAAGATGATAGACTTTCATTATGTTTACCGATCATCATTTGATAAAATACATTAATGAATTTATATGCATATATATATATATATATCCATATTTCATTCATATTACAAAATACAAAGACAAATAGCAAAAGAAAATATAAGTGATGTCTACACAAATGTTAATTCTTATCTGTGTATTTAAATGTATCTTTCAAATTTGAAGAATCAAATGATATTCAATTAAAATTCAATTTGAATTATATTTAATGAGTGAATTCGATTTAAGCAATGTATCAAAATAAAGACTGGTGGAAATTATATTTTTGTTTAATTTAACTTAATTATTATTATTATATATGTCAAAAGAATCATGGATCAAAAAATATGTCTCTTTAAAACAAGATTACTGGCATTACAAACAAAAACAAATATTCCGTGCAACAGTTATTTCCTATATCTTAAATTGTGGTAGAGAAACAGCAGCTGCTCTCCACGCTTTTGTAGAAGCCGGGATCGTGATTTTCGTAGATCGCTCCAAATTCCGAAAACAAGGAAAACTGAGGATGCAGGAACATTGTTAGAAAAATCACCGCAACCACTTAAACACAGCAGGTAGCTGTCGTAATCCGACTTGGAAGTCAAATGAGAAAAAAATCTGCATTTGAAAAAATTCACAACTTCATAAACAGCAATGAATACACCTCTTCCACTTCAATGATGGCGTATCAAGTCGATCATTGACAGTATCAGTTGAAGTGAAACGGCATTCAGATTCGAAAATATCGTGCTGTCCAATCCTATATTCGGAGGATAGGATCATTGCAAATTAGTCTTGCTAGAAATGTTATCCTCAAAAAATAAAGAATTTAATTTTTTTTTTTTTTTTTTTTTTTTGGTACACGACTCTCACAAGTCGGAACAATGCTCAAGATCTCGGAGTCCTACCAGGACTCAGGGAGGTCAAGAGTTCGCCTGAGTATATAGGCACTGCCAAGCAAGGCGGCCTTCTGCAATTGAGGTACTTGGTGGTGTCCGGGGATTTCCTTCAGGTACTTCGTCAACTTTCCTGTGTGTGCTCCAAGTGATCCGATCACAACAGGGATGCACGTTACTTTGATGTTCCACAGCTTCTGTATTTCCATTTTCAGGTCTTGATACTTTGTGATTTTCTCTTTTTCTTTGTTGTTAATGTTCCGGTCTTCGGGTACTGATATGTCGATTATGATGCCAGTCTTCTTCGCTTTGTCCACTATCACTATGTCTGGTCTTCTTGCTGTGATTCTTCTATCAGTCCGTATCTCGAAGTCCCACAAGATCTTCACTGCGCTGTCTTCTATCACTGGCATAGGCACGTGCTGCCAGGGTTCACGTGATACGGGCAAGTCGTAGTCCATACATATGCTTCGATGGACTATCCTTGCAACTTCATTGTGCCGGTTGACGTACTCGTTTCCGGCTAGCTTTGAGCAGCCAGTTAGGATGTGAGCGACTGTCTCATCTGTAGCCTTGCACATTCTGCATTTCGGATCTGTGCCTGTTTTTGTTATGTACGTTGAATGCGCTTTCGTGTTCAAGGCTTGGTCCTGGGCTGCGACAAGTAGTGCTTCCGTTTCTATCTTCAACTTGACTGTTTTCAACCAACTATAGCATGCCTTCCCTGATGTTATTTCTTTCATTTGTCGTACATATTGGCCGTGCATTGCTTTGTCTTTCCATTTCTGATACCGCTCTTCCATTCTCTTTTCTTTCCATTCTGCTGTTGTTTCCTCACATTGTCTGTACAGATCACTTGCTTGAGCCACCGCCAGCAGTGGGTCATCAGCAACGTTGTGGAGGTGTTCTGTTAGACTTCGGTTTTCTTGTTCCACTATGTCGGTCAAGTTCTTCAAGCCTCTTCCTCCCCGATCCCGCGGCAAGTAGAGGCGATCCACGTCTGCTCTTGGGTGCAGTCCACCGTACATATTCATGATCTTGCGAGTCTTGCGGTTCAGTTCATCAAGTTCTTGGACTCTCCATTTTACCACTCCCCCTGTGTAGCTGATGACGGGTACTGCGAACGTGTTTATTGCTTCAATCTTGTGCATTGCGTATAGCTTTGATTTCATGACATTCTTCAGCCTTTTCTTGTATTCGGCGATTGCTTGCGCCTTTGCTGCGTCATCGAGGTTGGTGTGGTGCTGTGGGATTCCAAGATACTTGTATCCGTCTTCTTCATTCACGTCCTGTATGATACTCCCGTCTGTTTCGAATCCATCCGTGTGTATTGTTTGGCCTCTGTGGATGATAAGGCGTGCGCATTTGTCGATTCCAAACTGCATGTTGATATCATCACTGAAGGTCTTTACTTTATTGATTAGCGCGTTGATGTCATTCTCTGTTCTTCCGTATAACTTCAGATCGTCCATGTAGAGGAGGTGGTTCACTCGATGCCCCGTAGTTAGCTTGTAGGCTTGTTGCATCTGACCTAGGATATCGCTGAGGGGGTTCATCGCTAGGCAGAATAGCAGCGGGGACAATGAATCACCTTGAAAGATGCCTCTCTTGATCTTCACTACTCCGATGTCGTCATTGGCTTGTGTCAACCTTGTCTTCCAGATGGTCATTGATACGGCAATTACTTCTTGTACAGCTTTATCGATCTTGTACATGTCCATGCATTTGACTATCCAGGAGTGCGGGATGGAGTCGAATGCTTTGCGATAGTCGATCCAGGCCATGGATAGGTTCTTCTTTCTCTTCTTGCTTTCACTTGTGATCGTTCGATCTATGGCCAGCTGTTCTTTGGTCCCTCTGCACTTGGGTCTACATCCCTTCTGTTCGTGATGCATTACACTGTTTGATTCGATATGCCGGTTAATCTTGCTCGCGATGATCCCGCTGAATAACTTCCACATAGTTGGGAGGCAAGTAATTGGCCTGAAGTTGTCGGGGCGAGGTGGTTTGCTTTCGTCTTTTCGTATCAGCACAGTTCTTCCAGTGACCATCCATTCTGGTATGGAACTTGGGATCCCTAGGAATTCATTGTAGTGTGCTGTTAACCTTGTATGCATACTCTTCAGCTTCTTCAACCAGAATGCTTGTATTTTGTCGGGGCCTGGTGCTTTCCAATTTGCCATGCTTGTCAATTTGTAGTGTGTATCGGCTTCCGATATCGTTACAGAATCCTGACTTGGTATGCTCTCACATTTTTCTTCAACAGCATCTAACCAGTCTGCGGTTTCATTGTGCTGAACTTCGGATTCCCAGATGTTTTTCCAGTATTGTATTACTTCACTCTTGTCTTCTACTTTTCCTTCATTCGCTTCTTGCCCTCTCAATTTTCGATATACTATCTTCGGATTTTGTTGGAATAACTTGTTGATTTTGAATTGTTCATTTCGATCTTCGTATCTCTTTAGTCTATGACTGATTGCTATCAGGCGCTGCTTCGCATCCTCATACACTTCATCAATATCTCTTATGTTCATGTCATATTTTCGAATCATGTAATGAGGCAGTCTTCCATTGCTGTCCATATGCGACTTAAGTTGACTGACTTAATAATAATTTAATATTATTACTATTATTATTAAAAAATTGGCCGTGGTGTTAGTCTAACTGGAAATGTGGCGCTAGCCTACGAAGTGGGAGTTAGTCCACATGTAGTTAAAAGAGATGTGGATTCAGCTATATACACGTGTCATTAGCCCAATTAATGGTGAGCTAGATTTTACAATAATTTGAGTGGTGTTAGTCCAAAGTATAATTTTTCCGTAGAGTTAGCCTAACGCTAACAAATCAATGAATGTTATAACTATATATGTTGCTAGTCTAAAGTCAATAAATTTTATAATTTTATGTGGTGTTAGCCTGAAGTCACTTACTATTATAATTATATGTGTTGTTAGTCTAAGTCAGTAAATATTATAAATACACGTGTTGCTAGCCTGGTCGGCAGATAATATAATTATATGTGCTGTTGGCCTGAAGTCAGCAATTATCATTATTATATGTGATGTTAGGCTGATGTCAATAAATATTATTATTTTGTGTGTTACTAGCCCTACGTTAGTAGACATTGAAATTTCATGTGCTGTTAGCCTGAAGTCAGTAAATATGATAATTATGTGTGTTGTTAGCCTGAAGTCAATAAACATTGTAGTTACATATCTGGTGATACTAAGACAATTAGACAATTATCAAAGTGAAAATTTATTCTTTTGTTACATCAAAGTTTTTTATAGCTAGGCCTAATCAGAGACAATTCACAAAATAAAGTGCGTTTATGGAGTTGGATTGGAATGTATGGTTTATCAAGGTCTTCAAATGTTTGGGAAACGAAATATATAAAAAGATTGGTTTTAAGATTGGTTTTTTGGTTTAGCATAGATTTATGTGGTCAGAGCCTACACGTTTTAAAAATGAGACTAGTGTTGATAGATGCGCACAATGCTGCCGCAATCAACGTCCGGTAAAATCAATCAGTGGAGTTTTGACAGATCCCATCTGACTGACTGTCTCATAACTGACGGTGAGGTGTGCTCGTTTGAGGTAAATAACATTTAGAAGACTAAAGATCGCGTATAAAAGGCGATAGGCAAATATCTAGACTATGTCACTTTGCCATCGAAAAGGCAGCGCTAAGCTTAAAAATGAGTGTCTAAATTGAAGTTGTCAGTCCTTGAATTTCACTGCCGAAAAATCTACAGGCACGGTGCAGTACTAAAGCAAACACACCGATGATTACAATTGAATTTATTATCAAATTACAATCACGTTATCAGAGTCAATCACATAACGTTTTGTTCATCATAGCGTTTAAAGCAGTCATAACATACCATAAATTCTTAGGAACTTTTGTACAGTTTACAGTCCACTCTTGCATCTCGAGCAGGATTCCGTCGCTTGCCAGTTCGCTTGACGGTCTCAGTTGTTGAAGTTTGAGCGGCTTGAGAGCCTGTAGCACAATCGCTGATGTCCCCTGTTGAAGCAATCAATAAATGCGATAGTGGAATGATGAGTTAGATCACATCTACTACAATGCTTACCAGTTTGCTTGCAAAGTCTCTTTGGTGATGAAGTCGCCACTGGCGCATCCTCATTTCCGCTGGTTACAGTGTCTCTCCGACTATCGTTTAAAACGTGGTTGAAGTATTCTGTTGGAGCAAGGAAAATGAAGCAAACTCAACAGGACTCTATGCACACCACTGAAATGAGGAACTGTGTCATTAAGTTACACGTACTAACGACTAACTCAATGACAAAATTAGAGCTGCATCATTATATGATACACGAAAAGGTAGCACATTTTCAGGCAAAGTATCATAACTAAAATTAAAATTTTCACTCGTATTATTCTGCAATACAAGTGCACACCCAAATGCAATTGCATTCTGTGTGTGCACCGCATTGATTTCAAAAAATCATTATTTGTATTTGGTCTATAAGAGCGAATTGGTTTGAAACATAACACTTGATTCATTACTTACGAATCGACGATTGGTTATTTAAAATATCCGAATCGTAATATTTGTCCGCGACATCTGTGCTATGGAGCATAGCGCGCGAAAGCTTCTTCGCGTTGATTCCTGCCTTTCTTCCTATTGTAGTTTTGGCTCGGCGAAAATCCGTCGCTTTTATTTTCCGTCCACAAATCTGAGGAAGAGCATTAGTTACTATTTCTGTAGGATTTCTTCGTTGGAAATTCAATCCAAAAAATGTAGACGTGATAATTTATAAAATAATAAACACGAAATGAAGTTATCTAACTCTCAAATTCAACACTTAAATTGCTCGAAAAATATGACTTTTTACGCATACATTGCCAAGTTGTCTTAGGTAAATAATTTTTAGCGTGTAAGGGGACTACAAAAGAAATTTCAGGTTAGATTATGCTCATTACTTCACATCTGATATCATTCCGCATTACAGCGGTTAAAACATTGTTGGATATTACAAACTTATGTTCATGCCATCGATGATAGGCCTGCCATATTTCTTGCAAAAAATCATCAAACATTGAATTTTCCAGTTATTATCACAATATTCCCTTCACAAAATAGACACACACCTTGCATGTAAGTACATAGCTTTGTCGGCTAAATCTACTCGCCGCACGTTTTACTAGTTCATTCCAGTTTACTAAGAATGCCAGTGATGCATCGACATCTCTCATGAATTCACTTATGCAGTTTCTCAAAAGCTCGAATGGTAAACGATGCGATTGGCTAAAGCCGTGATAATAACTTTTAAAATATCATCGTCTGGTCAACAATAGCAAATTTTGTGAATATTGAAACGAATTAAAAAGTGTTTCACCTTTTCTGCTGTATTCGCAATAATGTTTCCGATTCCTTCAAGTGCACCGCCGTCCATTTTGCAAAATAGAGGCTGAGAGTTGTCTTCTTTTAGGTTTGAGACACTCCTTGTTAATTTGCCAATGTAAAGAATAAGAAGATCATACAAATCACTTGAAACATTTATGACAGGGGCTCCGTATTTCTTGAACGTTTTGTGATGTCCTAGAAGAAATGCAACGAAAAACATGACAGGACTGTCGAAAGCAACGTAGACAAACTATAGTCAGTTGATATTAAGCATAACTTCTTTTCATAATTCATTTTACGAAAAAATATCTTACCTTGGTGTTTGGATCCAGATATTTTGAGGCTCACAAAATCATCTCTCTTTTCCAATGGGTTATTGACAGACCCAACTGTGATATCTTCCAAAGGAATCAGCCGAATTGGATTAAATGCGGCGAGGCATGTCAACATGCAATCTCGTTGCCTGCAAAGATGCGACAGTAACACAAACTTAAATGAATGTAGTTACATATAGGGCAGTCACTCACATAATACATCAAAAATTCATAAGAAATGACAAAAGAAACAAACTTATATGATTATCTCAAAACTAAAATTTGCGCATAATGAACACAACAAATGTTGAATTGCAGTTTGGGAAAATTGGTGCTGATTATAAAAAATGGAAGTTTTTCTTTTATGTACCCTCTTCACTTTAAACAATATTTACTTACATCCTAAATGATTTCGTGTCGTCACCGCCATCACAATTCATTAGCTCCGAAGTTTTCTTCCATATTGCAGTCAATTCTATCTCAGTTGCCATTGATAAGTGTTTGTCGATTTGTGCACTGGCCTGAGAATGAAAACATGCATAAATCAAAGTCAACCAAAAAATTATCTTTCTATGAATAATCCAAACATCAAAAGCAACCGATTAATAAATCGGCTACTTTTGATATCAAAATCATTCATAAATAGAAATTTTTTTCGGTTGACATTGGAAACATATTTTTCTGTACATGTATGTAGTACATATTCGTATTTCATGTGTATGTCTAAATTCACATGTTTTTCAGTAACTAAGCACACAAGATGCTTCAAAATGAAAAATACATACAACTTATTATTAGCACCGCAACCGCACACTCTAGACTTGGAAAAGTGAGACTTATACTTTTATCAGCCTACAATCACTCACTTCAATGCCACTTTTTTCCGCAAAGAATCGAGATTTCGCTTTCCGTATTTCAGATTGTGCGTCTCTGATGGCTTCGATGCCGACGTCATTGAAAAAAGTTCCTCGCTCTGAGTCAGTAAAGGTCTTCTTATTCCATATTATTGCATCACCTAGTAATTGTAAATTGATATCAATTCAATATCATGGTCAGTAGTGAAAAGTATGAATGCATGATAAACTAGGATATACCGCATTTTCTCGAATAGAACCCGCCCTCAAATTGAACCGCACTTGAATTATTAGAAATCGCATATTCCGTGGGTTGTATTCGAGAAAAATCGGTGGCAACATAAACTTGAACAAAAACAAAAAACAAGAAGAGAAACTTGAAAGATAAAGTTTCAATTTCGCCTACCAACTGAAATAAAATCGGATGCGTATTTCATTTTGCTGGATGGCTTAAGCTCTTTATCGAGTTCTCTGTTCAAGAATAACTGTGCGTCCATCAACTCTCGTACACCTGGGAATCGGTCTAAAATGACTGCCATCTGCAAATCGAAGTAGCACTACAGTGAAAAATTCAACTCAAATTAATTATTAGCAACAAAACTCTGATTACCAATATGGGATTGCATTCTTATTTACAAAGTATTAACAGCATGTGCTGCATATAACTTCGTAGGCTCTACCGAATCAAAATTCAGAACTGATAATGCTCACCTTGTTCAGTCGTGCCTTTAAATTGCTGATAAGCTGTCGGACTGAGGTACTTGTCGGATCTTTTCCTTTGCTGTGTGCACTGGTGTAGAAACTCGTTATGTATGAAATAAGCAGACGCTCGGTCTTCAAATCTCCTTCAGATTTGCTGAATCGAGTTTTTGTCACAAAGTCCTTTGTCTCACCATATTTGTCACGTAATTCATTTTGAATCACATTTTCCACAGGATCATGCGCCTAAATGAAATTCAATAAAAGAGCAATCAGTTGTAATTTTTACTAAATATATACTGAATTTGTTAAAAAAATTGTAGAAATTGTACAAGCTAAGAACGCAATAACTGTCATTCGTTATGCATAGGAAAGTAGCCTAAGCGAGCAACATCTAAGCGTCAGTCATAGACAAAACGTACATTAGATCATCAGATGAAAGAAATGAATCAGATGAAAGGAAAAATGTCAGTGCGAACATGTTAAAGAATGGATTTACCAAGTCATCTTCAATTTCCCTCGGTTGACCTTCAAATTCCATGTATTTTTTGCACCTGCGTCTGTGATGGCGAAGATCGCAAACCTAAAATTAAAAGCTTTTGGAACTTAAGATGTAAATCCTAACAATTTTGGGCAATTAGCGATAGAGATAACAAGAAGCACCAATATCAAATATGTGGTCTCGTTAGACCCACGCAAAAATCAGAAACTCATAATCTCAGGTCGATCGTAATCTATATAAATCATCATAATAAGGGAATTACATGTAGGCCTAGTTGCAAAAAGATGATTACAAAAGGTGCAAATCACATAAACAGGGCCGGCAAAAGAATTCGTTTCGTATCAACCACAAGTAAACAAAAAAAAAACGCAAATTTTTTGCCGAGCCCTATAATAGTGAACATATTTCAACGTCCATGGTGTGCCATCCCTTGATTTATTAAAAACTAAAAATACATTAGGTATGTAGCATCATTCATGATTGCCTAAAATATGATCGAGATTTTTAGGGACAGACAACAGCTGGAGATTGATCCGATTGTTTCCAAAGTGCTCATATTTGAGAAGCTAGTGCTTTCAGTCATAATAAATGCCAATATACGTACGTGACCATACTTATGAGACTAAGAAGCTTTTGACAAGTGCCATTTCGACGTTTTGAGGGAAAATTCACTGATGCGGCGATAAACTATCTCTTATCTGTCAGTTTTGATTTATGTCTATTGATTGATCTTCCATCTCTCAATTATCATTAGAATCTCAAATGACTTACTATTTTGGTGCATGCCGGACACTCTTGTGCGCCAGACTTTGTTTTCGCTTTATATATTGCTCCACAAAATTCAGTGACTCTTTTCTCAGGCCAACGATGGCATATTAGGTGTTTCTTCATATATTTTGATGAGAATTGTCTTTTGCAATCTGGGCATGTAGCAAATGTCCTTCTTTGGTCAATCGCTTCTTTTTTACAGACACCTGTAAAACGAAAATCAATCAAGAATTGTCATAAGCTTAATTAGTAATTCGTTCATTAGCGACTGACCTTGAACTTCTAAAAGCTCGCAGCGATAGCCGATTGCGTCGGATCGTTTTTTATAGCGATTCGTTACGAATGTGGTTGCATTTGGCTCCATGACTGAAAGTCAAGAGACAAAAATTTCATTAAGGACACATTCAAACTTAATCACACGTTTGCTGGGTAAACTATGGTGCGATTCCATCACATCAACATTAATCTGATTATCGAAGACTGGGACAAAACGCCAGATTGAATTTTTTGTAATAGTTCAAATGGCCTAAATGATGCTTTCAAAATATCATGTTGTACTATATAAAGATTCGGCATGCCAAATATGTTGCAGCCTAATGTTGTAGCGACAGGTAAATATATTGTAATGACAGCAATATGATTAAGTCACGACAATATAGATCAATGTAGAGGGAAGAATGAATAGGATTATAAATAAAGCGAAGCTTGATCATTCAACGAAGTGTGTGCTTTTAGGAATCGTTTATAGGTTTTCAAATGAATATACATATTGCTGGCTGATGAAGAGCTATGTCTATATGAACATTTTCTATAACATTCCACGTGCTATTGAAAAATCAATGCGTGCTCTTACCAGAACAGATGTTAAGATCGCTAAAACTAGATACAAAGTTCAGGTACAGAAGCAAACGCAACGAACTGGCGAACTAATTATGCTATTGACTGTATACTGGATTGCACTCGTTTTCTGATTGGTGAATTTGTAAGTAGTAACATAATAATTACTTTCATGATGCAGCAAAGTAAAAGAACAATTTCAATTACTGTAGTGGCATAAACTCTCATCAATTGTCTAACACAGCAAATAATATTTTTATTATTATTCCCCTATGCGCAAATTAGCTACATAACCATGACATAAGATTGAAGTGATAGGCCCTAATGACTGATATGATTCTATATTATAAGTATACGTACGTACGCACATTACATACTACCATTTATTTGAAAAGGAAATACAGGGATGAGGAATACTTACTTTTTAGTTGCCTCTGTTCACGTGGGTGCACGTTCTCCTGTGTATTGAATTTGGTAACAACATCATCCCACGCTCTTCTTTTTCCATCTTCTACACTCAGCAATGTTGACTTCTTCTCGATAATGGGTTATTGGCAACTAATTCAGTCAAAATACGAATTTCGTGTTGTGAGAAGTTTGCCGATCGCTTCGTCATATTTCTTACACTTTTTACGAATGCTAACTGAATCTGTCAAGAACGTACGGTCATTACAATTGCGGTATTTGTGATTCATTCAAATCAACTTGCCGAGCCGCCTGCCAAACAATGGCAGAAAAATATGTCAGGTCGGATATCTATGATGCGTGACTCACAGAGCTGTTCACTAACTTTTAACAATCAGCTATAATATTTAGCTGCCAGCTACCTAGCAGTCAGCTAGTAAACAGTTTCTGCAAGCCGATTTAGAGGTGATCTATAAATTCTGTAGTTAGAGCTCACCATTAGTTAGAGGTTACTATTACAGATTGTTTCATAAAAAATGGATCACCCTTAAACATCGCCTTAACTTCAACTTTGTCTAACTCCGCCAAACTTGAGCGAATTTCTCTGAAATTTGGAAGATATGTCAGTTGTGCTTACTAATATCATTGTTGGAAATTTCAAGCATGAATATTGAGTTGTTTTCCTGTTATAGATAAAAAAGTAGTAGATAATTTGATCTTCATTTAGCAATGTTACACAAAATCATACCTCACTCTTATAAAATTACATTTGTTTCCTTTGTTATGTAATATGTTGTTCTACAAGCCAAAAGCTATCAAGCAAAACAAAAATAAAGAAAATCGGTCAATCAGAGCCAGTATAGCACCATTATTCATCAACAATAATGTAACTGCTACATGTGATTAACTGGACTTCATGTTCCATAGCTTCCTGACTTCGTTGCGGTGGTGCTGGCAGCACTCCTGATTGCTTTCAGCTAGAAATCTATCTCTTACCGGTTGAAAACAATACAAAGCACAAATGAACAATAACGAGATCGCATTCACAAAAGGCAAAGTGTCAGCTTTGCTAGAACTAGGGTCTTCTTTGCGAGCTACAAGCAAGCGACTAAATGTCCCTTAGACAAATGTGCATCGATGGCATAATAATGATTTTCGACTCTGTCGTAAAGAGGGCTCTGGCCGTCCCCGCAAAACATCCAAACGTAGAGACCGCCTAATTTTGAGATTTGTGAAAGTTGATCCAAGTCTCTCGTTAGCTGAGATGGCTGCACTAGACTCGTCTATTTCTAAGTCCACTATTCGTAGAAGACTTATTGAGTCGAATTTCAAGAACTGTAAGAGGCCCTCTCAGATCGAATTATCAGATCAGCATACAAAAAGACGTCTCAGATGGGCAATGAGTCATTGTCACTGGCGAAATCAATGGGATCGTGTTGTCTGGTCTGATGAGGCATCAGTCCGTCTGAAGGATAGTGGTGGTCGATTGAGATTATGGATAAAATCTGATCAGGAAATTCCGAGACATTTGCATCGTCCCCGGGTACAAGGTGGTGCGACTCTACTGATTTGGGCTGGCATTTGGACCAATGGCCGCTCTGAACTTCACATACAGCAAGGAACCATGAATTCTGAACGTTATGTGAATGTTTTACGAATGAACATTGGCCAAATGACAGATCAACTTGGTGATCCATCGACTTGGTTATTTATGGATGATAATGCTACGTGTCACAGGAGTAGTAGAGTCAACTTATGCAAGTCTCAATTAGGGCTTAGGACATTAACTTGGCCAGCTCGTTCTCCTGATCTGAATCCCATAGAAAATGTATGGAGTATTCTAAAACGCAACGTTCGTCGTTCACTGCTACCTACAGATGGCGTATCACAACTTACGTCACTGTTAAAAAGAGAGTGGAGAAAGTTAGATCAGTCAAAAATCAACGATATCATCGAATCAATGCCTAGACGAATTGGTAATGTCATTGACAATAAGGGTAGGGCCACAAAATATTAGCTTCTTAAGAACCGTTGCTGTATCATAGCTTATCAGATTATATAAGGACATTTAAATATATTAGGGACATCAAATAACATGAAAAATGCTTTCTGTGTCATACTTATGCTTTATTTAGTCAAATTTTGGGATGATCCACTTTTTATGAAACGGACTGTAGTTAGCAATCATTTCTGCAACCAGCGGAAGGTCTTAGTAGGATAGCATTTTTCGGTTCTATGCTATCAAATCTCTGCAGCGGATTGGTAATTCATTAGTTACATAATATCCTGAGGTGATAAAAGATAAGAAACTTGCTAATAAGTGCGATTCTTGCATAATGAAAAAATCATCAGTTTTGGTGAAATTATCCAATGTTGAAGCTGCTACCTTAAAATCAGTCTATCTAACCAACATACTTTTCTGTGTCATAATATGGTATGCTTGTAAGATAATGGTACAGTCAACAGAATTATAAATTTATTTGATAAGAAAATAGAAGAAACATGACACGTAGTCAAGCAAATTCGTAAGTGGCTGCAGTCGTCCTGGGCCCAGATCGTCCAAATAAACAAATTTTCCACCCGAAATAAGAACAGTGCGATAGTGGCGGCTCATCTCATTGTACGTTGTCATTCCATGAAAACGGAAGAATCTCTCACACAAAGTTTTTGATACCTAGAGAACGTGCATAGTACATGTCTATGAATATGCATGCATTTGGCATACAGTTTCCTTTTTTAAGTAGGCCTATGAAGTAAAGGTACATGTATAATAAAAATATTATATTTCATCGATGGATTTGCAGTGACATAAAGAGAATACCATTTATAAAGAGTTATCCATTTCCTTTCTATGTAGTAACATATTGGAAAGCGTTCGAAAAAGTCTTTTTCTGTCCAAATGTAGCAACAATCTTAAACCAAGTAAGATCCACGTATATTGTCTCAGTAGTCAGATAGGAATTTTGCGGACAATTGGAGAGAATATCACAGACGAAAAATTACTGCCAGTCTTGCTGGATGTGAACCACCGACGTAATTAAGTTTTTCAACATGATTTAGCAGGTGATTTCTGTATATAGATAGTATGATTTGTTTCAATGTTTTCGTACTAAGTGAATAGGCCGGACCGGCCAAGTATATTTTAGTATTATAACTTCGTGCGTTGAAAGGCTTCATTATTATTCATATTTAATTCAGTTATGATTTCTAAGTCTAAATCATAAAATCATTAGGCTAGTCAGGCCATACGAAAGTGTTGAACCCACAAAATTAAATATTTTGTTTATCTGCTTCGGAAACCGAAGCGCGCGCAGATGAATCTAATTCTGTGATTGAACCGCTTCCCACCCAGAAATGAAACGTTCATGCAACGTTCGAGTTCGAATGAGGTTCAGTTTTGAAGTTCGACTAATTGAACATGAACGTTCATTTGTTTACTGTATTCGTTGTTTTCTGTGCCACTTTCGAACGTTCGATATTGGTTCATGAAAGAACGTCTGTGACTCGTTCAAGTATGAACTAAACCTGAACGTTTATAAAAGGCTTCAATGATGACTTTGAGCGAACGTTCGAATGTCTACTAAATTCGATTTAAATTGTTCTTTGTTTGAACGTTCAGAATATGACTCAGAAACTACTTCTACCTATCGATTAGTCAGCTAGATGCATATTGATTATTTTGAACTTATTGTCACAGAACATTGGCATTAAGGTTCAGAAATATGCATTTCGAACAGTTTCCAATTTCTCATGTGAAATTCCGCTTAAACAGAATTGACAACAAAAAAGAAACATGATTTGAGATGTGATTTCATATTAAAAAAATAAACAAAAAATTACAATTGTGTGATTGATTTGACAATTGATTCAGTGATAATAGGCTACCACTGAAATGAGAACAAGCCAGATGTGGGAACCACACATAACTTTTGCGAACTGACCCCAAAACTAGGGACCAACACCCAGATGAACACCTTCATTCATTTCAGTTGAAACACCAGATTCTTTCAAAAAGAAGAAATCTGAGAATGAAAAATTAATTTGAAATTATTATATAGGTCCTACGCATTCAAAGCCAAGTAAGTAGGTGTGAACCAACCCCGAATGCTGCGAACTACCTAAATCTGAAGGAGTAAGGAAATGTATTTCTTTAGATAAAATTTGATGTAGATCAGTTTAATTGAAAGAAATGGCATAAAATCCGTCAATTTTCAGACTCATGAGTGAATTAAATTTTTTGCCATTTCTTCCTACAACGAAACCAATCCACATCAAATTTTAGATAAACATTTCCTTGCTCTCTTTCATCTTTAAGCAGTTTGCACCCATTAATTTAGTTTTGAATACGCATAAGATGGATCTTAGTATATGATGATACTTGTAGATCATGCGGCTCGTTAGCAAAAGCTGAGGGTGGCTCTCACTTCTGGCTAGTTCTCATTTCAGTGGCTACCACATAAAAGCGACGTTAAAAGAAGGCCATCAATCGCTGAGGTCACTGGGGACTTTCTTTCCATCGTCTGTCTATGCTGAATGGCAACCTTGCGGTTTGCCATTGACTTCAGGCAATTTGATATCCCAGTGCAAATGTTTGCCTGTGGCAGTTGCGTACCTTGTACCACACCAATCACCAACGCTTTGTACACACAAGTCAGTTCATCTGCAAAACTCAATTTTCTGCTTCCAGATTGACCTTGGCCACATAGATACTGCCAAACTGATGCAGGGGCCAGAGAATATAAACAGCGCCTGATGTTGCTGGTTAGTGACACATTCTTGGCGGAATCGATTTGATTTGTCAAAGAATTTGTTAGTGCATTTCGGCGGCGAATACTTTTCTCCTCATCACCTAGCAGCATTCCATTCCGCTCCGTCAACTGGAATAACAAAAAATTAGGTCAAACACAATGAATGTAACTTAGACCTATTATGATGCCAATAGAAGTAAGAATAGCACATCAAGTGAACTAATAATTGGCACACAGGCTACACGGATGCAACTAACAACAAAAATCTGATATCAGCATCCTTGTGCTAGCCAGGAATGAATAATATTTATCTTAATAGTTGAAAACATATTACATTGATGTGATTGCTTCTTGCAGGCGCGGCCTGAAAAATCGCAGAGGGGCACCAGTCATGGTGTATGAACAGGGTGTCGAACGGAATGCTGGAATAAATTTCAAATTGCAAAATTTTCGAGCTTCCCGCAAAACCAAGAAATTGTGAATTATCTTATATTTCTGGGAAATTTCTATTTTGCCATACACATTTCCCAAGTAGCGATAGAATTCTTTCATTTTCCAGGAAAATTTGAAAATTCCCTGACATTTCCCAGGTTTTATCTCCTTGATTTTTCTAGGTCGTTCGACACCCCGATGAAAAACTACAGAAGGAAGAGTGGATAAGATAAAACTTCCAGCACTATTGTTGCCACAGGTGCCCGATTGACTTTCTCACGCATGCCCATGAAATTCACGCCACTTTGAATCATCCCATTTTTTGACAGGCCTCACAATCAATTGGATTTTACGTTGACGCTCCATTTAATCCACGGCCACGATCAAGACAATGTGAATGGAAAGATGCAACATGAAGGTAGACGAAGCTTCCGGCCTTCTGAGAGAATAACTGGTGGACATTTTGCCTCATACTGCGCCGCAAACGAAACCTCCAGCTTTCTGGGAGTACCTGCAGCTAGCAAAATTTTCTGGTCTTAAAAAGCGTCGCAGACGAAACCTCCGGCTTTTTATAAGAAAAAAACTAGTGGAAATTTCACACCTTATACAGCGCCGCAGGCGAAGCTTCCAGCCTTCTGGGAGTGCAACTAATAGAATTTGATGCTCTTTTTAGCGCCAGAAGCGACGCTTCTAGCTTTCTGAAAACGTGACTAGTGAATTTTGATGCACTGTATAGTACCATAGGAGAGATTTCCAGACTTGTGGGAGCTATCAGCTCTTACTAAAACCGAGGCTTGAATGCACAAATTTGAAGCATTTGTATCGACTAAATTCGCAAAAATAGCGGAAGACGGAAAATTGCGATCCCTGGCCAAAGCGTCAGCACTTATGCAACGCTTGCTGCTCCCGCAATGATTTAGATTTTTTGTCAATCCATCCGTGTTTTTTATCGAGGTTCGGCGGTTTTTCTTCAAACGCCTTCTTTTGAGTAGGGAGTTCATGTATCAAGCAAGTAACTAAATTTGGCACTCAGCAACAGAAAGTTTGAGCACTTGAGCTGCGCGCCGCATACACAATTTGGTATACACCTAATAATAGTTAGCTCCGTTTATAACGAATCGGGGTATAACGAACGAATTTAACCGGTCCCTTGAAAAACTAATGAAGAAAAATACATAATTCCAGATATAACGAATTTCGTTTATAACGAAACAATGATACTCTGAGACTGAACTGCATTCCAGAAATTTGGCTGAAAACGAGTTTACTGAAAATTTGTGAACCAGATCATCCATATTTTGTCGAACCAGAATTTGCTAACAAGAAGCGGTAACGAAACACTGACTTTATTGATGAAGACCTTGCAATAACACTGGAAAGAAGTTTATCGAATTTATCGAAATTTGTGAATCATCATATATACGCGCACAAAAGCAATATACGCGTTACAACAATGTGAGAATTGAACAAGTTGCTCTAATGTTTATCCGAACATTCATTTGTGCGTCGAGAAGTAAAAATTCAGTCGGAATTGCTGGTTATCCTAAAATTTGTGGGATTCATGAAATTCGTGGGATTTGTGGGCCAATCACATGCCTTTTCAAAACCAATAGTTAAGGACATTCACAGACTGCCTGGTTATAGTTCACTCAACCCAAAAGATCAGAATTTCCTGATAAACCAGGGATATATCACATCACTGAATTAAGAACTTTTATGGAGCATTTGAGCCTAGCGAACACATTGTAAGTTGACCCATTGTGTAAACATCTTCACTTTCAACTGCATGACGAAAATTTAGACTGAATTTAGCAGAAAATATCTGTAATTGACCTAAAGCACTGAGATGCGGCAAAACCGAAACATGCATCTGTCCCGACAGACACTTCCAGAACACTGGGGCAAATTCGCCGAAATCGGGACTGTCCCGGTAACACCGGGACGTTTTGGTCACCTTGTGATACTTAGGTCGAGGTTGAAAACAAGCAAATAAAGTCCACTGCGATAAGTAATCAGTTACTCCCTCACTGCACCCATACACTGGAAAAACAAATAAAGGTTCCGGCGCAATACTGTCATCTCTGCGAAATCGGAATCTGCGGTAATTTCTAGAATCATACTTCGAGCGGCAACTCCAATCATGAACATAACCAGCCTTCAATCATTATACCAGTTTCCAGTGTTGTACGCGTCAATGAAAAAAATTGACAGCGTCAGCGTCAATTGCCAAAATATCAACCAATCCTGAAATTGACGGCGTCAATTTTCCATCATGCTTCATAATCTATTTTGAAACTCAAACAGTAAATAGGCTTTGTCTCTGTAAATACTTCTACAGTAGGCCGATAGATCTCTCCCTTCGGCACTCCGCACGGACAGCTAAACAATGTCGATAGGTCGATATGTGAAGTCGGTAGGCGGAATATCAATTTATAGACACAGTCGATGCGAATTGTCATAATGAAAAATTTTGATTTCATTATTACCACCAGCAGTTCAGTTATGAATTGCTGATGACTCAAAATTGAAACCACGAGCACATTCATTTTTAAGAATATAAAGATTAGACTTTTCCAACTCCAGCATAGGACTAAGCCAAATTTACGAATTTCACTTTTTTGCATTGCCAAATGCGACATTTATTTAGTGTATCCGAGAAAAAGAATCGTATAACATATAAAATTTATTATAAAACATTTTGTCATCGCTGCATTTGAAAGTGACATTTGTGTTTGACTTACTTCTAATTTAATTTCTGAGATGGTGCATATTGCATAAATTAAGAAAGTCTCCAATAATTCGCTTTAAACAATAATTCTTTTGATAATTAAAAAATAATAATCTTTTGATATATTACAAAACTAACAATTTGCTTTTAGGAAAACCAGCATTTCAAAGTGTTCGTCGGAGAGTCTGCATCGTTTAGGACGAAAAATGTCTCCCCCTACGTCACAGGCACGCGCACACGCAGTTATTGCCGTCGTCCAATCGAATGGTGTCTTAAATCCATTGTCCAGATACAGAATCAAACACTGCATCCCTCCAACCTGATCCAATCAAGTAATTCAGGAACATCTTCAGCTCTTGTTCTTAGTAGTTGCATTAAATTTCCTTCAAAATCAGTCTTCCCACGAATGCTCATACTTTGACGAGCTAAATAAAGAAGGCTACTGATTTCTCTCATGAAGCATTTTCTACGACATGTCTGCTGCTCCTTCAATTGAAGTGATAGAGAAACAGCAATATCATTCTTAGATTCCAGAAATGCCACTGATTTTTCCAATGCCTCCTTGTGAAAATCGGAATTACTGTGTTTCTTAATTTTATCATAGCACTTTTTCCAATCACAAAAATTACCATCGCAAAATGCAACCTCGCCACTTTTTTGAAGACGTTATGAGGTTTTTCTTGTATGCTGTTTTGCAGTAAAAACATGCAATTTTACCTTTTGTTTTGCAATACGTCAACCAAGGATTACTATTAAAAATAGAAAGTGGACATAACCTTTGCTTTAGAGTACTTTGCCCTAAATTCGGCGTAGTGTCGGCGACTAAACGATAAATCAATATTTTTCATGTAGGATAAAGAAGCTCTATGCTTCTATCCGACTCTTTCTAGAAGTATGGTATCTGAAGTATGTATCACAGTTGCGCCGAGACTGGCAACTGCTGTTTACTTATTAGGAACCACCAATTTGCAAAAAATGAAAATTGCCTTAATTTCGGCGCATTTGTCCCTTAATTCGGCGTATATCAGAATAATGCAAATTATCATTCATTAAGCTAAGAATGCAATGTAGATCTCAACAGGAAATGAAATTCATCTATTTTGTTATACAATTAAGTAAAAACATCCGCTGTGAAAAGATTTTTTTATTCCAAATGAAAGAGAAGAAGACAACTTACTGCCTTTTTTTCTTTGAGGGTCCAGATTCACTTAGGTCTTTATCACTTATGTTGAAATCACTCATCAACTCATCGAATGCTTCCTTCTTCTTTTCGCTTCTCCACCTTCTCTTTCACCATGTTCTTCTCATTCAACTCTCTCAGGAACATGTTGCCCGTGACGTTAAAGCGGTCTGGATCGATGGTGCGTTTGCGGAGAGGCTTGCGCTTCACGGCTAGGCGCTCCACCTCCTCTCCGATTACCTTCACGACCGCCGGATCAACGGTCTCTTCGTCAACGTCGATGAAGCTGTCGTCACTCTTCGAGACATCTGGATCGTCATCTTCCGCGATCGCAGCCGCGGCTTGGTCCGCACTCATACCTCTGCCGACTCGCTTCGATAGCGGGGGAGGAATGTCGATCCCGAAATCGATGGGTTCCGGTACCTCTGATGTCTTCTGAAAAGCAAAGTATGACAAAAGTTATTTTTAATAACATACATACATGTACACATGTAGAGTTTACACATCACATCTACAATAACATGGTTGATAGTGACGTTAATCAAAGCTTACACTATGTTCATTATGTACGTTAATATGAAGGCAGGTACAAAGCTTATAGGCCACTTGATTGTCATGTTTAGAGGTCAAACAGCAAATAATATTACACAGCAAGAAATAAGTCAACAAAACATGGCTTATCTGTACATGTAGGAATCCACATGTTGTCTACATCATACATGCACTCATGCCTACCTTTGAGTCCTTGGGCGACGCGCCATATCAGTCAGGATAAAGTTAACAAAATGGTTGCACTATCCCGTCCTTAGCTCAGACAGCAACCGAACAGAGTTAAAAGTTTTCTTATTGAATGCTCCGTATTCGCGTATTCAAATTCTCACACTGCTAGCTCATCGATGAGTCATTGATAGATATCTAACATGGTGAGAAAGTTTGGAGACAAGTAGAAGGTCATTGTTGAGTGAATTTCGCTGTCAAACACAATACGCCGAAATAAGGGCAACTGAATTTTCGTTGATCCTTAATTCGGCGCATTTCAATAATCTATCAGGGAAGAATAAATGATGCAGATATCGATCTGCTGACTCCACTACCTGTCACAGGGCTTAATTGGCTTCACTTAATATCAAATACAGCACACATGATACTTGACATCATGTAGAATATCGAGTTATCATATTATCATCACAAGTAATTTTATCGATAATTTTTTTATGTGCGCTGTCATGAAATTCTTCAGACAGTGTTATTGGACAACAAAAGCAAATCGAGATGAAACAAACATGATGCCTCATCGTCTCCAAGTGATTTACAACAATCCATGACAAAAAGGCGGTTCCAGCATTTTATTTTACACTAGAACTAGCAAATGCGCCGAAATTAGGGCAAAGTACTCTATATCTCCTGCTTTGCCAGTAATTTGTTTAGCAGAAGTTGATTTTATGTCATTAAATGATGGATGATATACTTTATCAATGCAGCAATCACTTTTACAATCCGTAGAGGTACCTACTATTGCAGAATCCGAGGAACGATGATCAGTTGGGTCCATGATAATAGACTCAGATACAGTAATAACAGTAAAAACATCGGACACATTTGATTTATGAGGAACTGTGGCGTTAGAGGATTGAGCACAAACAGGATCGGAGGCATCTGATTGAATAGTTGATCGGACACGTTGTGCTTCCTCTCCCTTTTTGATCCTGAAATAAAAAGTCATTGTATTACTTTTGAGAATTCAGCATTGTTTCATTCATTACCTTCCTAAATTCAAGCAGTTAAAACTTCTTGTTATTTTATGGTTCAGATGTGTCGTGAGTGATAAGTAAGAACAAGGTCTAATGTGATCACTTTTTGGCGAAAGTGAGAAGTAGAGTTAGTTATGCATCTTTCTTTACAGTTTTGCTCACTTCATGCGATATAAATGGCGCCTATTATTCTGTCAGCTTACTTCAATGCTCTACGTACCACTCACTACATAAATGTTGATTGTAATCAAGTCATGCGATTTATTGACAATCACAAGAATTTCAGATTAAAATTAATTTAAGAATCAAAATTGGTAGTTATTCTATTAACAATTTTCCTCAATGTCATATAAAATACGGATGGGAACGACATCTTATGATTGACATGACGAAACGCACGTAAGCTCTACTTTATGATAAGCTGTATATCAAAATGTACTAAGTCCTAAGTTCAAATTGGAAATTTATCAAAATTCCCTTTCCCCTGGTACACGCCTTCCCTTAGTATAGATTCGCATAAGTAGAAACATGCTTACCATATTTCATACATAGTCAATTTCATACACTTATTTGCTTCACTTTTGGTTGACGGCTTTCTTCTCTTCATATTGCACAGCATCTGCTAACATGGGTTCCGTAAATGAAATCAAATGTGATTCTGTTTAAACAATAAATGTAATATGATTAAATCCCAACCAAAAATTACACATGTATTTGCATGAATACATGTAAAACAAGTATTGCTTGTCTTTTTTGATAACAATTGTTATAACAATTTGAATGAAAAGCTTAAAATTATCGATTAAATTTTTTGCCCTCCCAAAATCTGGGGGGCACGTGCCACTCGGTTCCGCCGCCCCTGTTTGCAGATACAGCATTAGTCTCAAATAGGTATTTGAGAGGTTTATGATCAATAAGCACTGTGAATTGGCGGACAAGAAGAAATGTTCTCAGCTTCTGAATCGACCAGATTATCGCATATGCCTCTTTATCAAGTGTGCTTCAACGTCGCTGAGTGTCATCCAATATTTTGCTGATAAAGCAAAGCGGTTGTCTCTTAGATTTCATGAGACAGCCGCCAACATGGCCATCAGAAGCATCGATATGTAATTGGAGTTTCTCATCCGGCAATGGCAAATCAAGTATGCATTTAAATAACTCGTCTTTAACTCGATTGAATGATTCTAATGCAGATTTAGTCCACATCAACTTCACGTGTGTGAAGTTAGCCGTACCAATATCCGTAACACATCGAAAATCGCGTGTGCCACTCTCGAAAACAGCATTTACACATAATTTTAGAGTGTGCCAGCTTGTGCCACCAGTAATTTTTTTAAAATAATGCAGCAGTTTGCGAGAAATCGTCCATCAAAAGTTTGAGGTGGAAAGGATGTGAAGTTTACCGCACCAATTAACAGAAAAAATCTTAAATCGCATCTTTATGAATTTTCAACGACATGGACGTCTAAAATAACACGTCTAAAGCATGTGCCACACACTACTTTGCCAAAATTCACAATAGTTACTGAGAAAATGGACAAAATGACCTCAAAGTGGTACGGATGTGAAGTTAGCCGTACCACTTGTACAAACCGCGTGTGCCACTCGAATCAACCCACCCAATACACTTATTGGGAGTGTGCCAGCTTGTGCCACCCCTCAGACAGCCCCAACTCTGCGTAGAATCCGCACAAATGCAGATTTTCCTCCACAGCCCATCCGTACCACTTGTGAAAACCGCGTGTGCCACTCTAATCAACGCACCGAATACACTTATTGGGAGTGTGCCAGCTTGTGTGCCACCCCTCAGACAGCCCCAACTCTGCGTAGAATCCGCACAAATGCAGATTTTCATCCTCAGCCACGCCCACAGCCCATCCGTACCACTTGTGAAAATCGCGTGTGCCACTCGAATCAACACACCGAATACACTTATTGGGAGTGTGCCAGCTTGTGCCACCCCTCAGACAGCCCCAACTCTGCGTAGAATCCGCACAAATGCAGATTTTCCTCCACAGCCCATCCGTACCACTTGTGAAAACCGCGTGTGCCACTCTAATCAACGCACCGAATACACTTATTGGGAGTGTGCCAGCTTGTGTGCCACCCCTCAGACAGCCCCAACTCTGCGTAGAATCCGCACAAATGCAGATTTTCATCCTCAGCCACGCCCACAGCCCATCCGTACCACTTGTGAAAATCGCGTGTGCCACTCGAATCAACACACCGAATACACTTATTGGGAGTGTGCCAGCTTGTGCCACCCCTCAGACAGCCCCAACTCTGCGTAGAATCCGCACAAATGCAGATTTTCATCCTCAGCCACGCCCACAGCCCATCCGTACCACTTGTGAAAATCGCGTGTGCCACTCGAATCAACACACCGAATACACTTATTGGGAGTGTGCCAGCTTGTGCCACCCCTCAGACAGCCCCAACTCTGCGTAGAATCCACACAAATGCGGATTTTCCTCCACAGCCACGCCCACAGCCCATCCGTACAACCTATTTTTGGAATTCCATCATCATTTTACACAAAATTCCCCTGCTGCTTGTTACTAATACATTTTCATATTCAATTTTTTCATGTCACTGACCTTAAGCGTCGGTGTTGCTAAATTTAATAAAATCCTCATGACAACAATGTCCTCTGACACAGTTAAACAAACAACAACATAATACTGTTTTTCAATAAGTTGCGAAGTGGATCACCAAAAAGAGGACACAAATGCATTTTCAGAGTGGTGGCACAAGCTGTCACACTTCCAATAAGTGTATTCGGTGCGTTGATTAGAGTGGCACACGCGATTTTCACAAGTGGTACGGATGGGCTGTGGGCGTGGCTGTGGAGGAAAATCCGCATTTGTGCGGATTCTACGCAGAGTTGGGTCTGTCTGAGGGGTGGCACAAGCTGGCACACTCCCAATAAGTGTATTCGGTGTGTTGATTCGAGTGGCACACGCGATTTTCACAAGTGGTACGGATGGGCTGTGGGCGTGGCTGCGGATGAAAATCTGCATTTGTGCGGATTCTACGCAGAGTTGGGTCTGTCTGAGGGGTGGCACAAGCTGGCACACTCCCAATAAGTGTATTGGGTGGGTTGATTCGAGTGGCACACGCGGTTTTCACAAGTGGTACGGCTAACTTCACATCCGTACCACTTTGAGGTCATTTTGTCCATTTTCTCAGTAACTATTGAGAATTTTGGCAAAGTAGTGTGTGGCACATGCTTTAGACGTGTTATTTTAGACGTCCATGTCGTTGAAAATTCATAAAGATGCGATTTAAGATTTTTTCTGTAAATTAGTAGTAGTCGTGAAGTGTATACATTTCATGAAAAATAAAAATCATTCAATACAAATGCTAATACAAAATAACGGAGATTAAGTGTGACATTTACATACCAATAAAGTTGCAGTTACTCAAGAGTTCAATCTCAGCGTTGGAACGACATATTGAAGTCAAGACAAGCTTTTATAAAAAATGTGTTGCTTCTTCTAGCGGTGCGAAAAGTGTCTATTGCGAAGTGTCTTGAAAAATGTAGACGACGAGGAACGATTTCTCTCTAAGGATGAAGTGGGTTTTCACATTTCAGCAAAAAAGAAAAAATTAGTAAAATTGTAAGTAAATTAGTAAAGTAAATAAAAAAGTAAATTGGTAAAAAATTGGTACGGCTAACTTCACATGCGTACCACCTCGAACTTTTGATGGACGATTTCTCGCAAACTGCTGCATTATTTTAAGAAAATTACTGCTGGCACACTCTAAAATTATGTGTAAATGCTGTTTTTGGGAGTGGCACACGCGATTTTCGATGTGGTACGGATATTGGTACGGCTAACTTCACACACGTCATCAATTTCTCGTCTTTCACAAAATCATAAAGCTCGCTAGTCAGAGCGGAATAGTTAGGAACGTAGTTCCTGAAAAAGTTTCCCATTCCCAAGAATCGTTGTAGCTGTTTAATAGTCGATGGTGTTGGGAAATGAGTTATAGCTTCGGTGCGCTCCGGGTCAGGTCTTATCTTCCCATCATGGATGTGGAACCCAAGAAAGGACACTGAATCCTTGTAAAATGCACATTTTTCCGGTTTAGAGTTAAATTGAACTCGCGAATTCTTTCAAAGACTTCCTGCAGAACCTTGTCATATTGTTGTATATCTGGAGTGTGGATAAGCATATCATCGAGGTAGACACAAATGCCATTAATTCCCTTAACCCTTAGACGGCCAAGCCATTTGATACTACGAGAATGGCCAAGGGGTGGTGATTTTAACCACCTCCATAATTTTTTATTCTAACCCAATTTTTTCCAAGTAAAAAGGCTTTATGATTCCAAATGATATCTAATTACTCGAAATGAATCATTATCAGCAAAAAGTTAGTTATTTGAGACACAGCATTGAATGCAAACGAAATTACTGTGTGATTTGCAAACTGGAATTTCACAAAGTCCGCATTTTTCTTTGGTTTTGAGTGCATCGCGTGGTTTCTTGCCTTCTTCTCTACATCTTTGGCATCTCAACAGTTCTTGTCCAGCTGAAGGATTTGGAGGATTTTGTCTTGTGGTTCTTGAATTTGGTACTCTGATTCTGTGGGACATCAAGGAGACGATCTCATTTGGTATTCCAACTGGATCACTCAATCGGAAATTCATATGTGGAGTCGCTAATTGCTCTGCGAGTTGAAGAAGAAATTGCCGTCTTCTATTCTTCTGTGGTAGACTTGTCCATTCTGAATGATGCAAGTTGAAAATAGTGTAGGCATTGATGGCACTTATATCAAGGATATTTTGCATATGAACCATTGGCCATCGTCGAACACTCGTTTCGCATGAGTATGCCTTCGCCATTTGGTAAGCTGCATCAACACCGGCTTTAGTAGAATTGTAGTACTCTTGAATTGTACTCTTCTTTTTTGGAGTGTTAGTAACTTCTCCTGAGTGCATAGTGGAAAGCATGTACACTTTACTCTTTCGCTTCACCTGGTAGCTTTGTAGAGTGACCTTTCGCTCGTCCTCAGAATAAGCAAACTTTGTGTATACATACATTCTTCAAAAACACGTATTAAACATGTGTATGTTTTCTCTCATTAGACGCGTATTGAACTACACAAAAGAAACCTGACTGGGGATGTGACATTTTCCTGGCATATGGAACTTGTTAACCATCAACTGTACGGTATTTTCGTGTCACGTCTTCCTGTATATCAGAAGTCCATAGTATTTTAAAAAAATCTAAAGCCAATTACATCGAAGCCATTAAATGTTTTAAGGAAGTCATATGACTTCGCAGCAATTGGATTCAAACTTTCTTTTCAAATTAACTTCAAGATACTAATGCTAATTTTTGAGACGTACGATATAAGTACAGTAGGGGCAAAATTACTTGGCACAGCGTTGAAATGATGGACTCTTCAGCGTTTAATGCTCTTATATTTCGCTAATGAAATTATGTTATGATTTTTTGGAAGCGCATTCCCCGTCATCAAAATACGTTTATTCAATATTTTCCACCGCATACAGACATAAAGGTATAACATATCCGTATTATCTCAATACTTGGTGGACCCTCCGTGATCCTTCATAACCGTTTCAATGCGGCTAGGCATGGAGTCCACCAACTTACGAAGAAGGTCAACCATATTACAATCTCGGTGCCATATTCTGATGATAGCAGCCAGGCTGACCACTTGGTCTCTTTTTAGAGACCGGTCTCTTTTCATCTCTTTTCGGTCTCTTTTTTTCCACAGGTCTCTTTTTTTAGAGACCTCTCTTTAAGTCACTAATCTGAAGTGTGGGATATTATTTTCATGCAAGCATAAACTATCTAAACAAATCAATCAATTGTCCTGATACAGAAAATTCAATCACAATGTGTCATTAAGATTCTCAAAGATTGATGAATCGATGGCACAATATATCATTTATGAGTAAAATAAGTTTTGAAAGTCAGCATGCTTTGGCTCAAAAGTGTATTTTGCTTTCAGGAACAGCTACGAAATCTTTACTTGATTGGTGATGGCAAAGTAATTTTGTGAATATATTGATTTGTCGTGATCTGGGTTATAATTGGGGTTTTAGAATGAAAAATCATCATATCATTGCACCTATTTTTCAACTCTCATGTGACGTGACCGCAAGTTTCGCTCCTGAACTTCATGATCAACTCCTCGTCGCCGAAAGTCATTCACTTCAATTTGCCAGTACGATCAATGGATTACATCTTTGTGATCCACAACATTGGAGTGCTATCATTTCATGCCATGAATGATTTTTGCAAGTCGCTTGCCGACAGACAATTTTTTATCGAAGTAGTCATGCTTTGATACGTTTGTATGTAAAATTTTGTATATGCCTATGCAATTGTATGTTTTTAATGTACTCTGACATGTTTTTTTCATAGTCTGTTCAGATCTGACTTTTTTCATTACAATAGATATGTTCGCCTTGAAAAATAATTGTTTTGAATTACTGATGATGTACTCGGTAAGCATGTTTAAGCTTGGTTTTTCGATTGCAATTCGTAACATGGATATTGCTGTCGTGACTGTATTTGTGCGGTTAAGACCTACATGTATTTGCAGTTTACTTACCAGTTAACTTCGTCTAGCTAGATTTTATGAATCATTCCTACAACACAAATTTTCTATAGGAGCATGCTCAACTTCCGTTAAGTGCTTGCATTATAAAGGGGTAAACAAAATGCTGCATGCTATAGAAATCAATGTCATAGACCAATCTTGTTGCCACTGTTTCGTGCGTCATATGGTCATTAAATATCGAACTTTATATTGCAATACTGAGAAAGTACCTATACAGGGGTAGGCCGCTTGGTATTGTGGCCCATGGGCCTGGACGAGAACTAGGCTAGGAAACATGAATGGAAAGCCCACGTAGATGTGGACTCATTTGCCTGTTTCTCAAGTTTTTGTGGCGATCGTTGAAGTTGAATGATCCGAAATTAGATTTTAGTATCGATGCCATCCAAAAAATCATATAGTTGAACATGATTGAATGGAGGCGTTTTTCAACTTCAGTCAAAATATTTAACTAATTGGCGCAGTATGAGCCGTATGTACTGTATGACATAGCATTTTGGCTTTCGTAGAATCATTTTTGGTCTTGTGCTAATTCAAAGTAAAAAGAGTATGAATGCACTATATACATTTACAATGCATGTACGACGTATCCATTTGCACACTCAAATTAAAGATACTCTGATATACAGGCCTGTGGCTTGTGTATGCATCGGTAGCGATAGAGGTGTACAAGTACATGTAGTCGTTCTTTCAAATTGTAGTGCGGTGCGACTGTTAGTTAGGAAGATCACTGAGCACTTGGTAAAAGTTAAAGGATTATACACAGTACTGTCTGTATTTACCGGTACATGTAGGCTTATCTATAACTTGGTATGCCTTTGCAGCAGTTGGGTATCAATTGGCCTATGGATGTGGAATTATCATTTTCCGAGTTTTAGCCATCATTATATGAATGTTCATGTAATTTGTGCAGACTGACGCATTAAGCCGTTGAACATGCTATTTTTACGTCCGTGGGCCTTTGTAATTCCCATGGGTTGATAATTGTTTCATCCCATGATAATTGTTTAAAAACTCATCCTATCGACATCCCCTAAGTGAATGAGCATGTTTGTATTAATAGGAGAATCTTGAATTGCAGTTAGCGTTGGAGGAAGCTGTAGTATATGCATAGCTTGATCATAAAAATGATCAACTTGTTCTACAACAGCTTGAATACAGCGTATGATACTAGATATTGGAATTTATGTTCAAATAGTATATTTGCTTTTGAACAGACCGGTTAGGAAAGCCTGGGTCTTAGAATATTTTGTTCTTACCATATACTCGTAATTATCATTTAGCGTGATAATTAATTGTAAAATTGCCATATATATGATCAGCCTATTTTGCAATATGACAATCAGGGTTAGATCTGATGATGATCTCTGGAAAACTAAGGTGTAAGGCCAAGCTTTCGTAGGTAATCTTAGTTTTGTAAAGACAAATGAATAATAATACAAAATGTACAAAGTTTCGGGACTTACCTTTAGTCATCGAGAGATCATCAGAGTTGCTCATTTATTGAAGAGGGAATGTAAAACGTAGAAAACTGATTAAAATCGAGATTACTACACCTCTTGAAATAAAAATATGCTTGGTATCATCTTGTTAGTGTCTCTTGATTCCATTTTATTACTGTTATTTCAGATGTCATGCTCGTTCAATGCGTCGATGAAGACGGACTTTCCGTGGGCATTTCCGGTTCCTAACTCCCCTTCCGAAGTGCGATGCAAATATGATAACAAAATTATTGGTGTCAAGTCGGGGTCAAAAAATCTTCGTCAACACGAATCGACGAAAATTCACCAAAATGCATGTAAATCAAATATTGGGCAACCTTCAATAAACACCGCTCTGTCAAAAGTTCGTGATGACTCGGCGATGAGAAATCGAGCAACTTTTTTTCATGTTTTGAACATTGTCTTGAACCAGGCACCATTGAGAAGTAGTGATCCATGTACTCGAAAGCGATCTATTTATTGTGTAATGTTTCCGGACTCTAAATATGCGAAGATAAATTGTGGTAGGACCAAAGCCACATATCTTCTCAACCATGCAATTGCTCCATTTGCGAGACAGCAATTGACAGAACTTCTCCACGAAAATGAGTTTGGCATACTGGTGGATGAAAGTACGTACAACAATAAAGTTCGACTCGAATATTGGATTATCTATTTTGACGAAGCGAATCATCGTCGGTTACAGTATCTCAGCACTGAAGAATTGCATGTTGACTTGGATGTGGAAAAGTTTCTTTCTTCGTCTAGTTCAGTTACACTTGATGATATGACATTAGTAACTTCCGAAAATATCCTGAACGCAACCCTGAACACGTTGAAAAAATTCAATCTCGACTTGGGAAATTTGATCTTTCTGATGACCGATAACTGCAATGTTATGACTGGCAATCGGAAAGGATTTAAGACGCAGTTGAAAGAGTGTTGTCCCAATCTCATGGAAACCACCGGTTGCATATGCCATACCGCTCATCTACTACAGGACGAAATTAAGAGCTCAACAATTCAAGGTATTGTCAACTTTGCTCAGCATTTGTCGAACTTTTTGGATAACAAATCAAAAGTGAAGTCAATTCTTCACCAATGTGAGAAGTTCTTAGAACTCAAAAGAATAAAAGATTATTGCCCTACACGATTTTTGTCACTTTTCGAAGTGCTTCATGAATTTTGCAGTCAGTTTCCTGTCATCAAAAAGATCATTTTGATGTCAAATGACCAGGAGCTCATAAAATGCGTTGAATCTGACTTTTTTCTTGTTCACGTGGATCAGTTTCTGATCCATAGTGTCCCAATCTTTGACTTTACCAAGTGCATGCAACGCGGAGATCTTACAATCTATGGCTGCCTTTTGACTTTGTTGGAACTAATATCGAAGTTACTCACTCGACTGGGTCAATCTGTGGAACTTTCTCCTCGCTCCTACTTGTCGAAGTTGTACATGAAGCCTACCGGCCGAGGAGAGCCGCGACTTGCACGAAGCTTCAGTTCTCAAACCTCACAGTGCTCAAATCTACAATACTCGAAGAACAATCATCACTTAATCGCTGCATTAGACCACTTGCTTGACAGTGAAATTCGTGACATCAAAGCTGAATGGGACAAGCACAACGAAGATCAGCTTTCACGGTTATTGAATCGCTTTTCACCTTTTCTGTCATCGGACATAGTGCATTATTGTTACGTTCTCTTCTTGAGAATCGAAGATTTTTCAAAAGAAAGCGTGAACAGGCTTGGTTTGCTGTGCGAAGCTATCGATTGCTCTCGTTCTACCGTTCAGGATGAGTTAAGCTCACTTCGAGTGAAAACTCAAGCCGAAGGTATCATGGATTTAAGCCTGGTAACTTCTTTCGAAAAGGGACATTTGCGAGGGTACCCTTTGCTGCTTCACGTTTGTAAAAGTGTTTTGCTCATTTTACCACATAATATGTCTGTCGAAAGGGGATTCAGTGAAATGAAGCATAGTGAATCGAAGTTCCAGGCGAACATCACTCTTGAAACCTACGACAGTAGACGTTTTGTTAGCGGTTTTTTCAGTCGAGATACATTTGAATCTTACGAACCGCCTACTGATCTGTTGAAGCTCTTGTCTGAGGCAAGCAGCAAGTATAGAGCAGTTTCAAAGGAAATGACAGAACAGAAAGCCATTGTGTCGCTGAAATCAATGGAACTGCGGCGAGAATTGCAGGTGTATAAGCGGAGAAATCCATCGAGTGTCAAGGCGGATATAATAGCGGTTGACAAAGAGTTAAAGAAAGCTGAGGAAGATATGGAGAAGCTTCGTGCCAAACGGCAAAAATTAGAAGAGGAACGCCGAAGCCATTCCGATCGATATGAGACTGTATCGGCATCGGTAATTGACAGATTTTTTAACTCGCGTTCTTAGGCAGTGAACTTCGACCATTCCTTTGTTCCTTAAATTTTGTTGAACATGTAACATATAAAGTAAAACTATGGGCAGTGATGTAGAACATCTTGATAAGAAATCCTTGTTGTAAAAGCAACTGTAGACGACACTCAAAATAATCGGCTCAGTTTGGATTTTTATTTACGCAAAAGTTCACTTTGCGTGTTAAGTCCGAATATCTTAAAATTCGTGATGAAAATTGCTAGTTGTTTGAAAAACTTTTCAGTCCATATGTCCCAAGTCTCAGAGTGATCCTTAGTTGCCTCACATGGACCATAGTCGTCTCTCATCACTCACCATTTTCAATCTTGTTATTATCATGTAGTCATTTTGCCACTTGTTAGTCTAATAATCCGTTTTGATCTCAATTTTGTGATACATAATTTTTTCCGGTCTAATCAGCGATCATGCAGCCTTTTGTTTTTGTTATTGTTTTGTACTCTTATTTACTCCAATTTACAAAATACATCATATCCTTTTCACACGTCTGTCCGTTTTTATTTAACAGGTTCATGCACGTGCATGGGCAATGTTTACTTAAATACATGTAGTTGTGGTCGCGCATGCATGCTTGCAATGATCAGCATGTCTCATAGACACTCCTTAATTGCTACATGTGCTATGGATGATATCGAAAGTGCGTAATATTCGAGTTTGATGACATGCGCAACCTAGTTTGAATTTAATAAATACTACCATGTCCAGAACAACTTGCTCCATGAAGTGTAATTTTTCGCGTTTTCCATACTACTTACTACAGGTCTCTTTTTTTCTTCTTTCGAAGTGGTCAGTCTGATAGCAGCTATCAACTCTTGCTTGCTGTGGATATCCTCCATTGAAAGTCGCCTTTTCATTACACCCCATAGATTTTCTATGGGGTTGATGTCAGGCGAATTGCCGGGCCAGTCGAGAACCCGTATCCGATTTTCCATCAGGAAACTGCTTACTTGCTTCGCCATATGACATGGAGCTTTGTCGTGCATAAACGTACCGTCACTGTTGGGAAACCACTCTGTCAATTGCGGCACCATTCGCTGTCGTAGCACGTCTATATAGGTGTGTTGGTTAATATTTGACTCGCACACGTGGAGTCGTCCAACACCTTGATAGGACATCATGCCCCAAATCATGACATTTAGCCCATTTAGAACCGCATACATATAAACCAAAAAAAAAATGAAAGTGAAAACTATGAAATATTGATGTAGGATGCTAGTATGTGGTTATATATCAAAATAGGTCGGATTTGACGTTTAGGTTAGGAGTAGGTCTATGTTCACTATAAAGAACATTGGGTCTTCGTACGATCAAAAAATTTTATACTATAAAAATCGGAAAGAATATTAGATACAAATCTGTTTTACACTGTTCATTCTAAAGCGTCATTCAGAAAATTATTTCGTGTGAAACTGCTTGAAACAATGTTTTGGATCACTCGGAAAACAGAAAAAGCAATCTCTCCCTCTTTTACGACGATTATTTATTTGGTACAGAAGCGTTACCCGACGCGTTTCGTCTCTCAGGACAGTATCAAGGGCGAATAGCACAGGTCAGGCAATACGTTTAAATATGACTAAGGTCGAGTGGGCATCTCCTCATCAGTTCATGAGGTGTGGCATGTTCTTGGTGATACACCGTGATTCAACCATTCTAGTAGATATCGCTGATTTATATTTAGAAAGGATTTTGCAACTAAAGTCGTTAATTTTCATCACTTTATCGGCATGTTGTTTTAAGTGGTGCTCACTAAGTGCACTTGTACTGTTCTTGTTCTTAATGCTATTAGCGTGCTCGCGATATCTACGGCTGAAAAGGCGACAACTTTCTCCGATGTATTTCATATTACAGAAGTTGCAACTAAATTCATAAACTATGTATTTGTCATTGCAACTATATTTAGGGCCAATAAATTTACAGATCTCACAGGAACATTTATTGTTATTCTCTATTTTATTTTTCGCTGTAGTACTTATCTTCTTGCCTGGTCGACAGGTAATTCTAGCAGGGATGTCGTATTTAGTTTTAATTTTGTTTATTTTACGAGTGAAACTGTCGCTAATAAAGTCAAGCGTTAAATTGACGTTTTTTGATTTGTCTTTAATTTTTTTAGGCTCTTTGTGTTTCAGAGTGTTCGGTTCGAATCCGTTATTGACCAATCTGTTAGTCACTATCTGCACAGCTGCACCTTTATCGTGCGGACTAGAACAACGGTCTTGGACATATCTTAAACTATTTTTGACAAAATTATCTTTTATGTGTTGTGAGAGCCAACTGTCTTTGCGTTCACATATTCCTGAATGGCTAGGTTTACTGTACCATTTGTACTGTACTTGGCTATTTGTTATTTTGATGCTTAAGTCCAAAAAGTTATCTTTCGTCAAGTCTAATGTGAATTGAATGTTTTTATTTATCGAGTTAAAAGTTTCTAATATATTTCAAAAAATTCTATCATCTTTGGGGAACGGTCCCATAATTATATCATCTATATATCAATGTTTTGGATGTAAGAAGACTTGACACTTTTCACATTCGAATGATGTATTTTTCTGCCAATGTCGACATCGATTTTGTTTTTGTTCATTGAAAACAATCATATGATTGTGGCTATCATAGCGCTGATCATCCTGCGATACAGATGACTGCCTTTTCTTACGATTGAAAGCCAACAAACTCTTAGCCACTTCAGATCGAAAACTGTTCAAATCGCACTTTTTGCTGCCGTTCTCTTGAATTCTATACAGAATCCACGCGTTTACGACAGCGACATCCAGCAGGTACAACATGATGGGAAAGTACCATTTCTTTCCTCTGATAGCTGTTCGACATTGTGCAACGTTGCTGTCAAGAAGATCAACGCCGCCCATGCTGTTACTGTAGTGTGTAATAGAGGCAGGCCGGGGTACATTGATCTTCTCCTTCTGGGCTCGATTATATCGTGTACAGATATGTGGATATATTTTCCCGTGGTTATTATTGTAGACATTCCTTTTCCTTGCGCTAAAATTGGCAACTGTGCCGCTAGCGCAAGCATTGTGTGTGAATTGGATCGAAATTGATCTCGTAATGTTCTCACTGTACGCGGCCAGTGGATATACTGCTTCGTCATCAATCCAATGGTGGCCACACCGGGAATTGTGAGACCTTCGGGCAAGGTGTTGACATCACCAATCTCGCCAGAAGCACGGCCGCATTCGCGGCTGCCCATCTTTTCTGGATGTAGTCTTTGTTTTGTTCAGTTATAGGCTTTAGAGCGCCGCATAGCCCAATGAACGCCAACCTAATGGCAAATGCCATTTTTTCTCTGTCATCTGCAACTTCCTCAGCGACCACTTGGGTCTTGCATAAGTCACTCAGTATATCCACTTGGAATATTCTGGACATGTGTGAAAGCATACTGCCAATCCGGTATTCTTCCGGTACATTTGCGGTGGAGGCGATTTCGCCTATACTACCCGATATGCTGGTAGGTATTGTGGCAGGTTTGATTATAGTGTCTATCGCCGCAATTAGAGCATCAGATATTTTCAATTGCTCACTGACGTCTGCCATGACTGTGTCTGATGATTTTCCACCAATATTTTTGAAAAATCTCGCTAATGCACTTGCTATTCCTTTTCAACTTTTGTTCGAATCCTCTTTTTTGACCGGCTCTATTCCAAGTGACTGGAAGATATCTGTTATCCTTCCGATCCACAAGCGGGGTAACAGGTCTCAGGTCTCTAACTATCGACCTGATGCACTGACAAGCATCGTCTGCAAAGTGATGGAATCAATGATTGTCGACGTCCTTTCACTTTATCTGCGTTCAAACAGCCTTCTTGTGGACAGTCAACATGGATTCTCCAAAATGAGATCTCCTTGTACCCAACTATTACAAGCGCTAAATCAGTGGACATCGGCAGTTGATTCAAATAATCAAATTGATGTTATTCATATCGATTTCTCTCGTGCCTTCGATACCGTTTGTATTCGCAAACTCATAATTAAACTTAAGCATTTTGGAATTGATTTTGATCTGTTGAAATGGATTTCTGAATTTATATCTGATCGGTCTCAAAGAGTGCTTATTGGAGAATCATTATCTACGACTCTTCCCATCACCAGTGGTATTTCGCAGGGTTCGGTTATCGGGCCTGTTTTGTTTAATATATACATAAATGATATTGTGAACATTGCAAGAGGCTCCTGTAACTTGGGAATTTTCGCTGATGATGCTAAAATTTTTCAACAAAGTACCGACGGAAATTTTTCAGAACTGACTGAATCCTTACATGAGTTATCATTATGGTCAAATATATGGCAGTTAGCTCCATCTCCCAACAAATGTAAATCCATAACATTTGGCCGTAACATCATTGACCAAACTTACCATTTGAATGGTTCTCTTATCCAAAAGGTTTCGGACGTTCGCGATCTGGGCATCATTTTTACACATGATTTGAAATTCTCCTTACATTGCCAAACCATTTCATCGAAAGCAATATCGCGCGCCTATCTAGTGTTAAAATGCTTTACACTAACTGATCCTAAAATTCTCATGAAGGCATATTTCACTTACGTCAGACCTATCTATCATCGAATATTGTACTCAGATTTGGAACCCGTATCTGGTCAAAGACATCAAACGTGTGGAGAACGTGCAAAAATACTTTACCAAGCAAGTGTGTCGACGTGGTCACTTCAACTGTGAAGATTACAGAGCTCGTCTAAGGATCTTTGGTCTGCAATCCCTAGAATATCGTCGTATCTTCTTTGACCTGGTTTTCGTTTTCAAATTAATTAACAAACTGGTTGACATTCCTTATGAAGACTTTTTCGTTATGACAAAATCTATAACCCGTGGTCATCGTCTTAAACTGAAACCCGTTGATCGTTATCATTGTAATATTCGCAATTTTTTTTTACTCATAGAATTATCGGTGTTTGGAATTCTCTCCCGGACTACATTATATCTTCCCACTCTTTGCACAGTTTCAAGTCACACCTTCGAACTTTTGACCTTTCACCTTTTTGCAAAGTTTTTGTGTAAATTCGCTTTTGTTTTTTGGCTCTACGTAAGTGTTTAATTGAACCTGTAAAGCCTTTTGCATTTTGCAATAAATTGATATAAATAAATAAATAAATCGTTTGGCTTGAGAGATCGGGTTGGCAGCTAGATGGGAGGAGGCAACGGTCACAACTTTGTTGTCAAACCATGATGTCAAATACACCCCATGTTCTTCATTGTGGTGAGTTCCAATCTTGCCTCTCTCCTTTTCATCTCCTTTTCATTCACGGGACAAGAGGGAATACGAGTTTGTCGCACTGTGCCCGTTGCAACAACGCCACGACTTTTCAGGTGTGAGATCAGTGGCATTGAAGTAAAATAGTTACTGATATCTCCTTGTGACCGAAAATGGACTTCAATTTCTCCACCAGAAAAGCAACGACATTTCCTGAGCTTCCCAAATCATATTCGTCACAAGATTTCTCACACAGACCTGTGTAGGGTTGAATGTGGACAGTATAGCCCATCAAAGTGGCTGCCACCCACATTTTGAACCCAAACCTGATAGGTTTTCCTCGGATGAAAACCTTGCAGCCATGTCTTCCGAAATATGGAATGATTGATTCGTCAACTGAAAACGAATTTACATTTGGACAATACTTCCCAAATTTGTTGTTCAGGAAGGTAAGAAGAAGACGAATCTTCTGGTACTTGCCTTCAGATTTAACAGCAGATTCTGGCAAAAGATGCAACTTAGAGAAGATCGCGCTGAATCTGTTACGGGAGATGGATTCCGAAATGGCAAGATTCTTCTTCAGTTTACAAGCTGACCAATAATCCCTTCTCGTCTGGAATGAAATTCTAGATCCAAGCAGTACACCGATAACAGCTTTCAATTCTGACATAGTAATGTCAAGTTTCGAGTATTCTATAGTCTCTTACAAAATAAATTCAAGAATTCGATCGTCAAACATAAGACAAAAATAATCTACAGGATCATGTGAATCTAAGACAATGTTCGAACTGTGCGTGTCATTCGTAAAAACATAAGCATAATCAGAGGGAACGTCATCCCACTTCAGTTCTTTTTTTCTTCGGTTGAGAAGGACCTTCGTCCATGTCAATTCCATGCACTTCCAATTCTGCAGGAGCTTGAAGTAATTTGGCTGGCAAATTGTTCACATTCGGAATCTCTTCATCACCATCCTCTTCATCTGATACGTCCCCACCAAGAGGAGGTTGCACTATGGCAGTATACCCTGTAGCAGGCTCTTCATTTTCCAGGCCGAATTCGATTTCATCCAACACGTCGTTCAACCTGAAAAAGGGAGATAAATCGCCTTGACAGAATTGTATTTTTCTAACTGACATTCTGACATCGTATCGTATTACACAGGGCAGGCATCACTCTTTGTGATGCCGGCAGGGGCGCGGGAACGATTTTTTGATGTGGGGGCAAAAAATATTGTTTCTGCTATGACATATGTAAGCAATATACAGTTGCTCTATTTATGGCATTACTTTAGAGTCGTAGTGCAGTCTACATAGGTTTCTGTAAGTTTAAATTATGAACGCTATATACTTTGGGTAAAGTAAGAAGTACATAATAATGTCATGAATTTTATTGATGAAAAGTTGCAAAAACATAGAATATAAAATTGCGATACACCTATATACACAGACGAATTTAACAAAATATGGTAAAATAGTCTAATCAAGTTGCCCAAAGACAGCACGTCTCTCCGCAGTACGACTGATAAAATCGCGCATGAGCTTATTACGATCTAAAGACCGCAACACGTCTCGGTTTGTTGACATGATGGCAAGATGAGTTAGACGCTTTTGCCCGATAGTTGATCGCTGCCAAGTTTTTAGTCGCCGGGGTGCAGAGAAGGCTCTCTCCGAAGATGCGTTTGAAGATGGCTGAGAAAGACACAGAGATAAGAGTCGAATAACCTCTGAAAATAGAGTATGAACGAGAATGTCTTTCTGACCGATGACCTTAGCAATTTCACGTATGGTCGGTTCAGCCATTTTTTCATTTAGCACCAAATCATTCAACTGTTGAAGCTGACGACATTTCGAATTGCAACTCCGCGTACGCACCATCTAGTTTGGCTTAGTGTGACCAATTCACGCACATTGCTTGTGTTTTCAAACATAGATGTGTACAGCTGTCTTCTTTTTGAAGATTCTCTGATGACGTTGGCAACATTCTTTACAAATTCGATTGTGTCATAGATCACTGAAACCGATCTCGAAATATCTTGAAGGCATAAATCCAAAGAATGGTTACAACAAGGTACGTAAATAGACCATGGACATTTTCCCTTAAGCCGCGCCTGCACACCATTTCGTTTTCCTGCCATATTTGCTGCTGTATCAAATGAAAAACCGGCCAGTTTGCTCAAGGGAATCGTCAGCCGAATTAATACATCAACTATTGTATTTGCCAGCGTTTCTCCTCTCGTGTCGGGAGGATTGTAGAATCCAACAAATACAGTTTTTGACACCAATTTCTTGTCCACGTATTGTATACATGTTGCAAATTGTTCTGCACCTGACAAATCTGTCGTGCCATCCGCGGTGATGCCGAAGAAATGACTGCTGTTGGCATCTTTCATAATTTCACGCAAAGTTTCGTGGGACACCATTTCTATAATCTCGTTTTGGATGGTATCTGATAGAAAACTATCTCGTTTCTGAAACCAGGAAAGTAAATCTGAATTCTTTCTTGCCATTTCAATTACAAGGTCATAAAATGGACCATCTTTATGATCATGACCGCGAAAAGACATGCCTTCTTGCCCGAGATAAAACACCGCAGAGAATATAAGGTCCAGACCCATTTTATGTAATGCCTTTTTTTGTTGTGTACAATCATTGAGAATAACATCTATGCCTTTTCGAGAAGAACTAGTAAGTTTCTCAGATGCTTTTTGGTGATTATCACTCGATTCATGGATTCGAAATCTTTCGGGCCCTTTTTTCCAATTACTGAACCCAGTTTCCACAAAGGACATTTGAGATTTATTTTCTTTTGCATGTATTAAGTTCTTATGTAATGTAGATAAGCACACAAAACAGAACACTGCATCTTTTTCTACATTATAATGCAGCCATTTCCACTCGGAAAACCATTCAAAGTGACAAGATCGAGAATCATGTATAGGAAATTTGTAATCTGAAGACGGATGAAATGGCTCGGACGGTACAGTGTCTGACTGTTTAACAGCAGATCCTGGATTTTCACTGCTTGTATCAGTTGAAACAATCACATCAGCTAAATTATCAGAGCTAAATCTTGTACTGTCCGTTGAACTTTTCGACAAAAGTTGACTGTTCACGTCTACTTCAGCTGAAGGTGCAGCAGGAAAGGATAGAGTAGCTTGTCTCATGCGCTTGTTTGGAGGTTTGCCACTCATAATTGATGCCTCTGAAAAAAAACAATATTACATTAAATTTTGGGCATATTAGACATAGTACATAAATGTCTAAATAGATAAGTCTTCGTAATCAATAGGTCCTAATCGTATTGCCTTAAGGCTGAAAACGGCACAATTTCTTTCTCTCCACAATACAAGGATGACTCATCTGTTCCAAAGAACTACAGTGTGTTTAAAAAATGGCTATTTTCAACGAGCATTCCTTTAATTGACTAACTCATTACTTTAATATCAGTATTTATGCATTGAATTTTTTAATTGAATTTTATAATTTAAAATACACCCGTGGCTTCATTTGACTTAATTTATAACTTCAAAACGTTATTACTTTCAGAGATAAAGACATTTTTATACTGATAGGCTATTTAAAACATAAAATTGAAAAAAAATTAAAGTGCTTGCAAAAAAAGTAACAAAGATAAGCTTATTTGATTGAAATTTCTATGTATTATGATCGTTGAAAGCTTCTTTAATTTAAAAAAGAAATTATAAAACTTTGTTTATTACTTGCTGAGTAATTGCGCTTCAAAGGTCAATAATATTTACGTTTTTTTCTTTCTATTGAATTTCTGTACTTTTGATGAATGTTGCTTTCCGACTTTCGTTGCACGTGCGTAAGTTTATGTTAATTGAGTGAACGAAAGTTCATTGTTCTATTATTTTTAGTTTTCTTGCCAGTTGCCATTTAGTTTATGAATTGAAAGCGAACTGTTTTATTACTTGACCGACGTTAAGAGTTAACAACAGTTTAATTTTACACAGATTTTAAACAATTTCTCCTTAATGGTGAAATTACAAAGTATTAGAGAACGAACCATCGGCACTTTTAAGGGCCAGGCCCTAATTAAAAGAAAAATAATAAATTCTAAATAGTTTGTAACAACAGTTTGAATAAATTTTAGACATTACTGTATATTAGAATTAGCCATTTTTTAAACACACTGTAGTTTTACTTGCAAGAAAAATTTTGCGAGTGGAGGTTTTAGGATTTATGATTTTATAAGAATCACTTATGATGTTTCATGAAAAGATATGATTGCTTGGGCCCATGAATTGTCAATAATGTAATGCAATTCAATTGGTCGTATAAAGTAATCGATCCTAATTAATGTACCTTCGGGTAATAAGGCCCGGCGGGTAATAAGGCCCACTTGCAATATCTGATAAACTACTAATCGAATGCTTGTTTTACTTGATTTTTGTGAAAATATAGTTAATTTCAAGCTATGAACAAAAATTGTTCTGTATTTGATCTACTTATTCGCTTAAAACCATGACCGGAAATAAAAAATCCTTAAATTCTAGTTTTGATCTAAAATTTAGTTTTAATTTGATTCAAGATAATTCTTCAATTAATTAACACAGATTAATTTTTTTACTTGCCGATATTTCAGTGATAAATGCTTAACGAAAAAACAGAAAAACAATTATTTTTCTAAGTGTTTATGTTATTTTGACAACACTTTTTAAAGATCGATAGCATGTCGGGTAATAAGGCCCAGGTATAGTGGGGCTAATAAGGCCTGGGCCTTATTACCCGACATTGCTTTATAGGACTTCTTAAGATGCTTTCTTCACTGACTTTCGAAGCATTGTCCTTAACTTGTCTCAGTATGCATTCCTGGTGTCTTGTTTGTCTGATATTGGTAGGCCTACACAAAATATAAGCCCGTACGTACCTCACAACAAGTCAAAATTGATGAATCGTGGAATTGCAAAGTTTGCGAAACAGAAGAGAAGTTATATATGAGACAGTGTAGTCTCTGTCAGCATTGGATACACGAGGAATGTTTCGGTTTAATTGATGGAGGTGAAGAGGAATTTAACTTTATTTGTCCGGAATGCTATGATTTATAAGTAAGCTTAAAATTTGCATTTATTGATGATTACTGTGTGTAAATCGAACTTACGAACGTCACGGTATGTTGACTGCAGTAAATGCTTTGTTTTTTTCTATTTTTGGCAAGCAGTTGTGACGATATATCACAATAATCATATCAATTTTTAATACAACATGTAATTCTCACAAAAATTGTGTCACACAAGTATTGTTAACTTACCAAGATTGAAAATTGCACAATACCCGCAACACCATAAAAAGATGATTTGGAGTCAATAATTGGAAACGTAAGAGCAACTCTCAGCAAAGTAATAAACAACTAGACACGTTATCACAGTAGAAACTTAATACACAACCGCGGAGCAGCCTCCAAGTGAGCGAAGTAACCGCAGATTGGCGTGGAATGATAGACTTCGACAAAAAGAAATATTGATCGATTTCAATCGTGGTAGTGACGCATGCACGCTGACGCAGCGTCTCTTTTTCATTACACTGCAAACACTAGAAGTATGCGGTTTGGCACACACTTCATACTTCCACTATTTGCATGATATTTTTCGATGTATAAAGTGTCTGTTGTTTCGAGTGTTAAAATCATTATCTTAATTCAGAAAGGTAGTCACTTGTCAGGTCAATAAATGACGAGGATTAACATCATGAACACTATACCATTGCGTTGCGATAAACAATACGATATTTAAATCAGTAGTAAGTAAAACTCCACTTCTGGATAGCGCAAGATGGCCGCCGTCGCTGACGTCCCCCCCCTCTGGAACGACAGAGTGTCGTGGTGTGCCGGCCAAGTGCGTCCGCCAGGTTCGCTGACGTCCCCCCCCCTCTGGTCGACCGTCGTATATCGCGCGGTGATGTGCTGTCGAGGTTGGCGTGGTGTGCCGGCCAGGTTGGGAGGGTGGACTGTCGTAGCTCACCTGAAAAAATCCTAAGTGTCAGAGTGGCTTTGTATGAGTAAAATTTTGAAAATTTTCCAAAGTGTGGAATTTCGACCTGGGACCTTCACCAAAACATTTTTCATCAAATTTCACGGACCTCCCCCCCGACAGCAATCTTCTAACTTTGGTTCTAGTGAACGGATTTTGTCTTACAGCTACTCGTTTGAAAGAGGAGAAAAAACTGCTCGACGCCATTTTTGCCGCGAGTCAATCGGACCAGCCGTTCAAAAGTTAGAGCTGTTACAAGATTTTAGGTCGGAGCTCGCTCACCTGAAAAAATCGTAAGTGTCAGAGTGAGTGGCTTTGTATGGGTAAAATTTTGAAAATTTTCCAAAGTGTGGAATTTCGACCTGGGACCTTCACCAAAACATTTTTCATCAAATTTCACTGACCTCCCCCCCCCCTAGGGAGAGCTCGCTTCGATCTTGGCTTCTAGTGGACGGATTTTGTCGTGCAATAGCTCGTTTGAAAGCTAAGAGTGAGACAAATTCAGTGAAAGAAACGGCTTGTTCATATCTGTCTTCGTTTAGATGTGAGACACCATTTAAGATTTTGGGAGATTGACGAAAAACGACAGAGTTAGAATTTCCCAAGAAACAGCTCCAGCGGGCGAATGAAGGCTCGGATTGGTAAACGGAGGCCAGATTTGGAATCAGCTTGATGTTATTGTCCAATGAGAATCAAGCATTTATATATAAATAGCGAGCCTTCCACAGTGAGAATCATTCCATCGTTGAATCGCACAAGTGACGGACGCACATTTTCTCTCTCTCTAGTTCCCTATTCTATTATCCAACTAAAATGGTAAGTCGCTACTTTCCTCCCTCTCCTCCCTTGAACGTAAACTTAATACAATCTTTTTCATTTTCAGGCATCTACTCCATCTGCTGCACTAGTAGGACAAAATGGCGGTCAAACGTTACAAGGTTCGCTACGATCAGATCATCTACAACTGAGGCCAGTGGAAGAAACAACCAAGGTACATAATCCTACACCGCTACAGCGTAAATTCAAACAAGTCTTGCGTTATGACGATCATGGCGTAGTACTCCAAACGGGAATGCTCCCTTCCACGGATGTCAAGATAATGCACAATCAGTATGGGGACTACATACTGATCCCCGTGAGTCCGTACATTCGCCACCAACTTGATATTATTGAGGAGTACGTGACATTAAATATGGACATTCCTACTCCTCTTGCTCAAGAGTGGAAGGCGAGGGATGACAAGGATAATCCCTATAGAAAGATTTGGGATGGTAATCACATTTGCCTACCGGTATCACATTGGTGCACTTACTATAAGAAGGAGAGAGATCATTCAACACCCATCACATGCGACGAGCTCGGAGAAGGTACTTGGCATATCCTTTTCAAAGTGAATGGGCTATATTATGGTCGTCACAAGGATAATAAAATAGCCTCTCTCTCCATGCATATGGAATCCATCCTATATATTCCAAAACCAACCAACGTGGACGACATAATTGATCAAATCCTTAGCAGCAGTGGTACGAAGCGCAAGTCGGAGAAGAATGCTGCATCAAAACGCAAATCAAAGAAGGAGAATTACTAGTCCTTTCCTAACTCCACCCTATGACAATTCGCTTATGTGCTTTGAGTGTCGTAGACGTGGTCTTATTAGATACATTTTACTTCTTCGTTGCCATCATATCATTTGTGTATTTTGTCGTGAAAAGCATCGATGTAATTCTTCATTTTGTAATATGTTATAGAAAGTTTCCTTAGATGTGTAAATTTCCGTTTTAGGCTTCTATCATCATTTTTATGGATTGTGAGGGTGAACCTGTACAGGAGCTCAGTGCTATTGCTATGAACAATTGGACATATCAGATTGTCAGTGTCTATCATCAACATGCCAACTGCAATCCCAATGTTGATCAATAGGCGAGAAAACACATTCATGGACTTAATCTGAAATATTTGCAAGACTATGGCTTTTCTTGTGAGAGTGCTCTTCTTATTGACTTTAAACGATGGTTAGCTGCTTTCAATGTTATACGCATCTTTTGTAATAATCCTGGTAAGGAGAGGAAAGTATTTCCCAATCTAATCATTGATGATATTTTGCTCCCACCTTGGGATAGTAGAGTGAATCAACATTATCATGAAGTCACGAAACGTTTTAAGGATTTGTCTGTTCCTATTTTGTCTGTTCGTTGTAGTAGCTACGTTCATAACCAATGCTTCTTTCCTCCTTACCTCAACACTGCCAAAGTCCTGTATGGTTATCATTGCTCGCTGTATGATAGTTACCAGCTGTATCTATTTTATCTCTTTCAAACCATTGATTTATAATGCATGCTTGTTACTATTATTCAATAAATGTTACTATGAGAAGAATTGTTTTCATGCAATGGATGGGTTAGATAAAGGGCAATCATGTCTTTCTCAAATGACTGCGGAACATTACATTTTCATAGGCAAAGTTTAAAAGGAGCTGTTCAAGATTATGTGATAAATTTTCATAAAGATGAGACCGACATCGAAGCAGTGGTCGATGATGCTAGCACTCTATTTCTAGAGTTAATGAATACATTCTCTGATAGCATTGTCATGGCGCGATTAGTTGCGAAAATTAAGTTTAGTCATTTTGGAAAGGAAGAGGTGGAAAGTCGCTCTTTCCATTTTGCTTCTTATTCAATGGAAGTGGTATATCACCCCGAAGAATTTTTTAAAAGACATATGATAAAAATTGCTGAACGTCTTAACGCATTTAACCATCATGGTAGCAGTCTAGTGATTGAAGCGATTTCAGATATTCACATTCAACTTTCCATAAAGAAAAATTGAAAATGCAGTGGTACTTGATTGTAGCACAACTGGTTTTCGAGCTATGTCTGCTCACTCTCGAAGTATATTCCTTCTGTACATGCGTCTATTATTTAGAAAAGGCTAGCAAATTCATATCTTCAAAAAGACTTGCTATAGACATCAGTAACGGTGAAACTATGTGTTGTGATGTATGTAAGCGAAAGGATGGAAATGAAAAGCGCATCTTCAAGAGATGTAAGCACGCTTTTTGTCAACGCTGTTTCATAGGTAATTGCATTCAACTTTGCAAATGTAACCACTGTGATATTGCTCATTTCTAGTGTCACTTATGTCGCAATAGTTAGTACCTATGCAAATGTGGTAAAGATTGGTTTTAGCAAATACTAACACGGAAAATGGCGAAACGTAAAAGACAAAAGTCTTCAAAGTTTTCTTCAGCCATTCAAGCTCTCCGACGAATGAAAGCAAATCAGCGATACAATGCTATACGACATGCCAACGATAAATTCATTCGTGAAATTATTTCTCATGTCAGAAAGTTGAGGACGAAGAAATTAGCGCCAAAACAACGAAAGTTACTTAAGCGATATGCCACAAAATTGCGTTTCATCTCCAATCCTAAAGTCACCCTTCAAAGAAAGAGGAAAACTCTAACACAAAAGGGCGGTTTCCTTTCAGCAATACTTCCAATGATAGCTCCTGCCGTGGGCAACCTATTGGGTAATATCTTTGGCTCTAAGCGTTAATTATGCATATGTTGAATCTCAAAGTACTAAAATGGATTTCAGACTTCAATGTGATAAAGTTCTGACTGTATCAGGTCCATCTCATGCAGGTAAAACTGTTTTCACGCTGAATTTATTGGACAAAAGAAGGGAGTTGTTTAAGGAACCTATCAATCGAGTGATTTGGTGTTATGGTATTTATCAACCGTCGCTGTTTCAGGAATTGCAAAGTCGCAACTTTATTCGACATGAACGAATTATTGCAGTGGATAAACTTCAGTCTAATGATGTTGTTGTATTGGATGATTTATTAAAAGAAAGTAAGAATTCAAAAGATGTTACAGATATGTTCACTCGCGCAGCACATCATAAAAGGTGTTTTATCATCTATATCACACAAAATTTGTTTCCTGATGGAAAAGAAGCTCGTGCACGAAACCTGAATACACACTATTATGCTATTTTCAAGAATCCGCGAGATAAAAGTCAATTTGAAATTTTAGCGCGACAAGTTGCACCCAGAGGATCAAAAGCCTTAATTGAAATTTTCAAGCAGCTACTGAAAAACCATACGGTTACTTATTCATTGACTTTACGCAAGAGTGTCCGGAAGAATTTAGATTTCGAAGTGATATTTTGAAAACTCCCATGATTATCTACAAACTATGAGTTCTTATTCTCGCATGATTGTTATTCCTCAGGATGAATATGTACAATTGACTGCCATGCAGCAAGTAAAGCAACCTCTTGCAAATCAAATGTATAGGAAAGAAATAGATTATCAGCAAAATGTTCACATCAAAGATCCACATCGTGCTGTATTATTACAATCGGAAACTGTTGAGCAATTGAAAAACTTGAAGAATAAGATGCGTGACTCTGTATCGACTGCTACACCTTTAGCATCTCGCGCACATGCCATATCTCTTTTCAATAGTATTGAGCCCCATCTCAATGTAAATGATAGAGGAGAAATCATTACAGATGAAAATAAAGTGATTGATGCTTCACGTTATGAAGACTTGATTCAGTATGCGACACGTAGAAAGCGCCGTCAGGGCTATGTTCCACCTGGTTGGTCATACTTTCTTAAACTATTGAAAAAGCATAATGTGCCAAAATTTGCTTTGAATAATGAGACATTGAAAGAACTTGATTCAACAGTGGCTACTGCTCCAATGCTTCAGACGATGAAAATGCCAACAAATTGGTTTAAGACGTCACCTGCTACATCCCCTCCCACACTCACTAAGCAAACAAGAGGAAGAACTCGACGTAGATCTACATCACCACTAAAACTAATAAAAGGAAAACGTAAAACAGCTCCTCCCAGGAAATATATGTTCTCAGACTATTAATATGAAGCAGATGTGTTGCTTGCCATGTAATGAGCCGCCAGAGGTGAATGTCGTTGTCACTTGCACTTGCTGCGCCAGCTCTCACAATGAAACCCCTAAGCAATGTGAACACGATCGCAAAACCGCTAAAGCTAAATGCTGCAGTTGTTGTAAATGTAGAAAGGCAAGAAAACAAAAAGATGAGGAGAAAAAAGAGTCAGTCGTCATCGACTGAACGTTTGAAGTCAATCTATTATGATGTAAAACATCCGGCAGGATTTGCATCTATCAAGAAATTATCAAAAGCGAGTGGTCTTCCACAATCACAAGTGAAACAATGGTTAAAGGGTCAGGCTACCTATACACTCCACAAACAAGCGAAAAAGAAGTACCGCACCCGCCATTATATTGTTCATGACATCGATGAACAGTGGCAAGCAGATTTGTGTGATGTTGCCTCCATTTCAAAACATAACTCGGGCAATAATTTTATTTTAACCGTCATTGATATTTTCTCGCGTTATGCGTGGGCTCAACCTTTAAAAACTGAAGATGGGAAAGGAGTAGCAAAAGCATTCCAAACAATTTTTCGAGAAGGTCGCATTCCAAAAAAATATCCAATGTCGGAAGATCTTTAAAACGAAATGTTTTAAGTAATGCCGTTGGCTTTGCTGGTGATGTTGCTAGTGATCTTTCCAGAGGTAGAAGTTTTAAGAGCAGTTTGTTGAATCGTGGGAAGGAACGCGGTTTAAAAACATTGAAGCAGACCTTTGCTGGTGTTACTCAAGGAAAGAAATCATCTAAACGAATGAAAAAAGGACGGAGGAAACATCGCGGAGCTGGTAAGGTGCGATCTTCAGTCAAAAGGCATTCACGCAAACGTCGCAGAGGCTCTAATCATTCATCAGGCGCTAAACGACGACGCTGCTATAACTTTTAATCATGGAGTGTAAAACTTCCGGTTTTTGTTTGTTTGATCAACAAGCCATACAGATATTCTTAGTTCAAGTATTGTAGATTATCATCCTCGAACAGCTGAGAATGCTGGCCCCATTGAATTTGTTATTCCTGGTGGTAGTGATGACTACATAGATTTGAGTTATGCGATGGTTGATTTGAGGTTTAGAATTCAGCAAGCAGATGGAACTGCTATTGACGATGCACATAAAGTTGGACTGAACAATTTACCATTGACTACATTACTTCGTGATGTTTCTCTAACGATTGGAGAGCAGCAGGTGGAAGGTGGTCAAAGCGATTATCCCTATAAATCATATTTCAATCATGTATCACAGTTTCATCCAGCAGCACAAAAAAGTCATATGGAAGCCATTGGATGGTACAGAGATGAAGCAGGAAAATTTGATGTTGAAACAAACAGTGGCTTTGTAAAGCGATCTGCTATGATTAAAGATAGTAGAGTATGTCAGCTATATGGTCCGCTGAATTTAGACTTCTTTAGACAGTCAAAGTTTTTACTCTGTAATACCAGCATGCGACTCAAGCTGACATTGAATAAGCCTGAATTTGCGCTGAATGCATTTGCTAAAATTGACAATTTTAGATTTCATGTGGAAGATATTGCACTTTACATTCGTCGAGTAGTACCGAATCCAAGTGTCATTAGAGGACATGCTGAAGGTCTTAACCGCCAAAATGCCATTTACCCCGTTCAGCATACAAAGCTTCTCACCTTTACAATTCCAAAAGATCAAAAGAGTTTCATGAAAGATGGCCTCTTTCCATCGGAAGCACCGAAGCTCCTCATGGTGGCAATGGTTGAAAATGATGCATTTAATGGTAAAATAAAGAATCCTTTCAATTTTAAACACAATCAGTTAAGTGAAATTGCTTTACGTGTAAATGGTGTGAGTCATCCTGGTCCACCCTACAAACCAGATTTTGCTGCGGATCAATTTATGCGCAGTTATGTTGATTTTATGGATGTCTTTGGCTTTTACAATACGGATGACACCAACGGACTGACTATGAAAGAGTTTAAGAGTGGATATACTATTTTTGAAATGTACGTTTCCATCACGATCAACTCTGATATATTGTTGAGAGTCCAAAATCCAAGTCTTCATGATGTTATGCAAAGTCGCAGATCAGCAATATAAAAATGTCGTTTTATCATATTTTGCTTAGCAATGCGGCTACAAAGAGATTTGCTAGTAATCGAGCCGCACTCTTTTCTACTCCCATTGATCATACACAACAGCTAAATGGAAATTGGGAAGTGGGTGTCACTCAACTTGTTTATAGCGACTGTGTCTATACTTTTGATCATGAGGTGATGACTATTAATATGAGGCGTACAGCTGCTTACCAATGTGAAAAGGGCTGCCGAGTATACATTCCACAGTGGCCAAAGAAAGATCTCTTATCATGTAAAAAGTTTATATATGATTTCTTGAATAAAGCGTGTAAACATATTGCCCAATTTACTCCGCACAATGATGATTATAATTATGTACATCATGTAGTTGAGAAAGATTGGATTGTTGGTTTAAGTCCAAGTTTAAGAATTGATTTAGGTTACCTCGCTAGCGCCTTAACAAGCTATGATAATTTTAGCGTTAATTACCACATAAGTGGTCATAAACAGTTAATATATCGAGAGGAAACTTATTATGTAGATCTTATTCCAAGAAATGAGAAGACGTTGGTGAAGAAGATTGTGATTAAGCCAAGAAAGACAAACATGACTCTTGAAACATTATTGAAGAAATTTAATTATCTCCTTCGAGTTGATGGTAAACAAGTGGCAACATTGACTTATATCAAATCATCTAATCATATTGCAATAAGTAAATTAAATGGTGATGATCTAGTATTAGTTTGTTCAAAAGATTTTCATCAGTTCTTACGACATCGTTCTGCAGCTGTTCATGGAAAATCTGATATGCAACATTTACCATGTGAAAGGCCAAATCAATTTGATACAGAATGGACCGTATCTTTATACAGAAAGTGTGTAGAGCCTTTCGGTGGTATCTTACATGAAACAAGAGTGTTGATGCCTCGCATTATTACTTCGGTTAAATTGGTTGTGGATTATTTAAATGAAGTGATTAATGAACAACATATTTTATTTTCTGAAAAAGAAGGTACTTTGTCTCTCACTATAAGTGGAAAAGGTATTGAACTTATTATGGATAAAACTCTAATGGACATTTTGGGTTTTGATAAAAATATCTTTAAAAGTGGTACTGTAACCAAAGGTAGTGCAGACATGTCGCTATCGCGTCGTATTAACTATTTTCAGATATATTCCAATATTGGTGAAGATGTACGTGTGGGAGATGTTGAAGCTCCATTGCTAGCAATGATACCATACCAGCCAAAAAGCTGCAGTATTTTATCTGAGCATACTTTCAAGAAAGTGCATTATACAAAGCTGAAATCAAACTACATCCCACAAATTGATATTGCCATTTATGACGATGCTGGTGCGTTGATTCCTTTTCATAAAGATGCTGTGACAAGTATCACACTCCATTTCCGAATGAAGAGTTAATGCAAAAGTATGCTAATATATTTTCCAATGTGAATAATATGGAAAGTGAAAATAAGGACTCGTTTCTAATCTACTTGCCCAGTAATGCTTCTATGAATAAATTTCCCAAAAATAAACCATCAGACTATCGAGTAGAATTAAATCGTCCACTACATTTAGATGATGAATGGGAGGTTGGCGTTTCTAGTATTTGCTATGATAGCAATATTCAGAATGCGAATTATTTGGAAGAAATGATATTGACTCCTCGCACCCATGATGGAATAACGATGAATAATGCATTCCAGTTCCCATACAATTTAACATCAGATGGAAAGTGGAACTATGAATGGATTCAGATAAAATCAGATTCTTATGAACCATTTGGGAATGAGAAAATTATTAAGGCATTCAATAGTGGTAATACTTCCATCATGAAGAATAAAAATCAGAGAGCATATGAGTTTACTATCTATCATTGGAGTGGGAGACAGTTCCTTCGCTTTCATTCTTTTACTAAAGGTCTTACACTGAGGTTGGATAATGAATTCTATCCACATCTTGGTTTTGGTCATGGACTACATCTAACGTCAATTGCTACTGCAAATGTTAAAAAAATTTATTCAAATCGAATCAACAAATTTCATTATAGATTTAAAATATTTGATGAAGATGTTGTAGAATGCGAAGAACGCATCATTTTGAAAAAGCGTGGTGTTCAACCTTTATCACTTATTGAGTTAGTAAAACGATGGGATGAGACTGTGGGTAAGAAGTATGGAGAGAAAATTATGGCGGACAAAAATAAGTTGGTTATTCAGAAATATAATGACAAACTTACAGTTTATTTCTCTCCAACCTTGCGCCATTTTGTAAGAAATCCAACCCCTATTATTGGAAGCGGTGTGGTGTATGCTTCTCATGAATATCACACTAAAGCTGATTCAGTTAATGATGAATGGTGGGTGGACATCTATGGTGATCGCATCAAGAAAATTTACCAGTCTTATGAAGAATCTAAAGTTGCTATCAATATAATGCCGCGTCTATATCATACAGTTGAAAGCTTCATTCATGTAGTAAATCCTTATATACAACAGAAGTTGAAGCATGTGATGAAAAGTAAATATGATGTAAAGACACACCACATTTCGTTTTCAATTGAAAATCAACGCGTTGTTCTGAAACTGGGTGATGACATTCAATGTCAATTGAGTAAAAATTTGAAAAAACTCTTTGGTTTTTCAATGCTACAAACAGTGTTTGCTGCTGCGCATACGATTGGTATAGAAACACCAATGACACTTGATAAACATGAACAGCACCTTTACATTCAAAGTGATTTGATTCTACCTATTTCTGTTGGTGAGAAAAAAGAATACATTTTACGCGATTTCATTCATGATAAAGACGCTTCATATGGAATAGTCGAGAAGATGTTTGAATCTATTTTCTATCATCCCGTCGTCAAACAAACTATACCCTCTATTGCTATCAAAATTACCAATGGTTTACAAGAGTGCATCCATGTGAAAGATACTAAATCTGTCGTAACTTTAGTGTTTCGGAAAACAAAGTGAAGTCATTGTGATATGTTTATTGAAATAAAAATATGTATATGAAAAAGTCTTTTCACAGATATAGGGGAAATGAGCTGACTGTAGGCATATATTCACAAGGAAGAAACGATCTCATGCGATACATAAAACAACCATGTATATCTACAAAAAGCAACATCAAAATACTGAGTTAAAGTTGATTATGTCAATACATCTCCTGAATGTGGTAGCGTGAGTTTTATTCTTTTGGGTGGAGGTATGTTTGTGTCAGGATGTCCATGTGGAAGAGATGTGTTATGTCCTATCCAACACCTCTTATCCTCCCATGCTGAAAGTGCTCGTTTCTTGAACGTGTACGTTTTCACAGTATGAACTTGAGATTTTAAGATTGTCATATTGACAAACGTTATAGTTTTATTTTTATAGGCCTTCTTATAGGACCGATGTTTCATTTTATGAACAATGGATTTTGATATACCTTTAGCACGCTTAATACTATCTGCACATTCTTTTAATTTCATGGAACACATTTTAGGACGGAGGAGAATCATTTCATCTATTTCCTTTCCTGCTGTTTCATCCTTAAAACAACCAAGTTTGGCTTTATTCTGTATGGAATAGAGTGGATGAGTGGGATTGTAGTTAGATGTGTCGAAATATTTCCCTAATGACTTGCCTACTTCATTAAAATTTAAATCTTTTTGAGTGGTAATTCCTAAAAATAAACTATCTGTATCACCACCCAGCAAGCGAACCTCTTTTACGAGAGGGCATGGTTTTAATATTTTGTAGAAGAGTTGATACATTTCAAGCTTGGAATAATCTAAAACGGCTTGCCCAATATAGATGGGTTTGCACAACTCAACTTCTGATTTTATCATTTTAACACCTACAAGATCCTCATCGATGATGTCTCTATCAATGAAAAGAGGTGATGAGGTCAATTTGTGATATTTTTGTTGATCAACGACTAGTTTGTAGTTCATATGTTTTCTAACATCCTCCATGGTCTTTCCGAAAAGACTGTTATTCTTATATTTATAAAATCCTTTTCAAAATTATTTTGGGCGAGTGCACGTTTTTGTCTGTTACTATCTATGTAGGGTTTGAGGAAGGCTTTCTGTCTAAATTTGATAATGCGGTGAACTGACTTTAGAAGCATGCCCATTTCTAAATAGAATTTTAATATGCAGAAGTGTACGAGATAATTTTTCTTATCATATTGGGTGAGTAAAAGTTTGCGGCATGGTTTGTACCTTGGCTGTCCACACTCTGTTAAGTTATTATGAAATTGTGACATGAATGGTGAAAACATATCTTCAGTCACTTCACCAGATTCAGGTGCGAGTGGGAAATCAGCAGTTTTATTTTTAATGCTATTTGGATAAATCAAATCCACTTCAAAATAATATCCCCAATCACCTTCATCTGGAATCTTCAGTATGTTTGAAGGGTTGGAGTAATACTCAAGCTCATCTTGATTTAACCAACTAAACTCGGAATGAGGTATTGGTTTAGACAGTGAACTGCCATATAAATTATTTTGGTCATAGTACTTTAGGTGGCTATGATCATCACCTACTGTTTCAGATTTTATATGATGTTTATTTACAAATGTGAGACCACCGCGTATTCCGCGCTCAAATATATTATACATCTCCGGGTCTTGTAAGAGATGAATGGTCTCACCAGTCATTTTAAAGGCTGATTTAAAGGACATGGCTGGTAGACTGACAAAGTGGACAGGATCTAATTTGTCTTCTTCTAATGCCACTCGTCGAAATTCCTTAAAGACATCAGCCAGCAAAATGACATCTAATTATAAGTAAGAGATCATATAGTCGTCAAACGTTTTACAATCAAATTTTAACCATGCCTCTGGAGCATGTTCATAATCTTCTACTGGACAATCTTCACCCGTCAAATCGTTTTGGAATTTGTCAATGGAAGGAAGGGTTGTTTCATTTAGTTTAGACATTGAGCTAAAATATGCATAAGGAAAGACTCCTTTGCGAGTGATTATTACATCCGTTACGTTTGGATAGTGTTTCTTCAAAGTTTGACTATGGGGAAGAAACTTGAGATTACGAACGAGAGAAGCTAGTGACGCTGAAATGAATTGGAATGAATCTAAAAATTTTATTTCGAAGAAGACTGTCTTATTTTCTTTAGTTTTATCTACTGGTACTTTCGCTGTCATTGCCATGAATTTTTCTCTCGTTTGCGCTATTACATTAAACTGCCACGATTTCATCTGGCTCAACCCTCCTTTTATGAGCATATGACTGTCATAGCCCTTAAAGTTATGAAAAATGACGGGTAGTACACGACGTCTCAACCTAAGTGAAAAGTTACATTTGGAGCAGAGTGCGTTTCTAAATTTACCAGTGATGTGATCATGATCACGCACTTTCTTAATTTTATCGTCATCAAACGTTTTATGACATTTAGGACAGGATGCGCAACTTTCAAATTTTTGTTTGTCTTCATCTGACATATGTAGTGACTTACACTGCAATTGGGAATTATATGATTGTTGAAATTTAGCAGCTTTATCGAGAAATTCTAGAAATTTTGAAATGCAATCTTCACTTTGCCAACTATGCATTTTGTTTTGTCTATTCCTAAAGTGGTCATGCCATACTTCATAGCAGGATATGGCTGCTGGCTTGTGGATGATATCATCAATGTAGCATTCTATGTCTGCGTAAATGACACGCAGGGGACTTAATTCGTCACCATTATCCCTATGTGAAAATATTTTATCTTTGGGCATGCGTTCCATTTGTACTTTACCTCGCTTGCACCATTCATAGTGAGTTTCAAATTTATCTTTACTCCAAAAGGAGCGGATGCAGCGGTCGCATACAAAATGTTCACCTCTTTTAGACTGCCCCAAGTGAGTGTACAAGCGAGAGATTTTGGGAATACCACAGTAGTGCCATTCCTCGCTATCATCTTGTTTTACTAATAAGAGGTTGACTACACGTTCATAACAAGTTGAACGTGAATTATAGCGGGCATCCTTCAACCCCTTCTCCCACACGTGAACGACAATTTAATCTTATTATGTTTTTCGAACGTTTCTACATCTTTGATTTTCATGTTGTTACTATCACAACCTTCAAAGTCTAGTTCATCCTCCCACTGTCTATAGCTATAGGTATGATTTCGATTCGCGTTGATATCATTATAGTGAAGGATGGATAGGACTGCATATTTGAAACACTGTGATTTACAATCGACATTGATGACAGCTTTCTTATTATACAACGTTTTTGGTAGTTTAAATGTGCCTCGAGCTGCATGACTTTCTAATAGGGAAATTTTGAATATGGCTGAGTCCACACCATCAAAAATGAGAGCGCTGTCGCATTGATTGAATTTATCTACATTTGATTTTAAACATTGAATGTGAAAATTTAGCCAAGACTCGCAGTCTACAACTTCAGTTGCGGAAGAGGAAGGAACATGAAACTGTATTCTCTCCGTCACTTGACCCGTTTGAAAATCTATCTTGATATATTTTAGTTTGAGGTAGATGAGCGCCTTCATTCTAAAATTGTCTAAATTGTTGAAGAGCGCTTCGATAATGTTAGAATTTTGAAGCAGCCACTCAGGAAAATCTACTATTTGAGTATTGGACTCCATGCAGTAGTCGCGTACTAAATTATTGTGTGAAACATTAATGAGGGAGATGGTAGAGGTACCGTTGGTGTAGTGATCATTTGCATGCGTGTGTTGAAGTCTGTGCGAAGATCGCTGAAAGTGACTATCAAAAGAAAGAGGGCACAAATCGCAAGGAAAGGAGATGTCATCGTCAGAATCAACTTCACCTACGGAGATTGACGCCGCTTTGCGTTGACACACACGTTGTCTGATGTGTCGAAGGAGACTGTGCTTCCTTGAAAACATATGTCCGCAGTCGGCACATTCCCACTCGTTGCCTTGTCGCGAGAGTCCTGAGCTGGAACTCACATCACCTGAAAGAGAAATCATTCTATCATCTCTGTTCAAGTCTCAGTGTATTGTTACAACCTACTTTGACTCAACAACTCTAAACTTTCCTCGAGAAGGGAGGGCGTTGGTGATGAAGTTGATGCCTGAAATTGAGGAAGATGCTATTAGCCACACGTTTGAGGGAGATGAGTGAAGAAATGTTCAACTTACCATTTCAACGAAATCGAGTTTAAGGTTGATACTTCAACAAGATAGAGACTTCACGAGAGAGCAGTTCACTTGTACGCCAGAGAACACTTCACTTATATGTCACAAAGACAGAGTGAAATGACACGAATGTCACTTTACATATATACTTTCGTATTCATCATTCATTGGCTGTTCATTCTGATTGGTTGCTTGTTGATACTTAAGAAATAGAAAACATTTCAAAGTTATTATTCACAGTCAACATGACAAGCCCTCCGACAACACCAAACACAAAATTCTCTTCTCCATCCTCAACACCAAAGGCGCTCGTTGCACCAAACGCCCCAACGAAGGGGAAGGTAGAGAAGGTGTACCGACTGGACAATATCAGAAAGTTGTCATTACCAGCGGACAACGAAGAGAGTGTATGTGAGAAGGAGTGTCCCGACTTAACAGGCGTGAGGTGGAAGTATCTCCAGTACGACACTGACGATGTGATGGAGATCACCAGCACGAAATTCCTCCACCAATTATGGGAGTGGTACACCCCTAACTCCCAGCCACGAACTATGTCGGAGTGGGAGTATATTGACAAAGTGAGGCTCGCAGTGGAAGAACGATTAAAGCAACTGAACTGTTTTTGTTATCTATGTGAAGCCAGACTCTGGGACGATATTGACGATGAAGACCTTTTGAAATATATGCCATAATAAATTTTTATTTCGTATTATCTTTGCTTTCATACTGACTTACTTGAACGGGGCTTCAGTGGATGATTTAACCATATATACATTTTCATTTGGAAATAATAGCACGCTTAGTCTAACTTGTAAATCTTAAAACATTTCATATGGGCGATGATGATAGATGAAATAGTGTCAAATAAAATTAAGATAGCTTACACTTCTGATACAGGGATAGCAATCGACTGCGATCCATGTGTAAAGAGCTTGTTAGACTACGGATGGGCTTAAGTGGATGATTTAACCATGTATACTTTTTCATTTGGAAATAGTAGCACGCTTAGTCTAACTTGTAAATCTTAAAAGATGAAATAGTGTCAAATAAAATTAAGATAGCTTACACTTCTGATACAGGGATAGCAATCGACTGCGATCCATGTGTAAAGAGCTTGTTAGACTACGGAAGAGAGAAGTGTGTTATGTTGCGTGTGGCGCGTGAGTGTCCTCCCATTTCATTCCATTCATCAATTCGTCTCATTGATAGAGACAGGTAGAACTCATGGTTCTCATAACGTATGCAATGGAAAGTTTTAGGCAACCTTCGACAGTTGGCTAAATGTCGCCCTGACGCGAATGCATACTACGTTGAGACAGAGGCAATCACTTGCAAACATGACGCAGAGAGGTTTAACAAGATTGACCATTGCCGAATGTCCCTTGCGGTATACATAGCTACGGGTTTCACCGCCGCCCTTTACAGGAACGCCCGTCGAAAGGAAGTATTACACCGAACTTCATTTGCAACGTTCAAGTTGACTGATAGCAGATTCAACTTAATGATAGTATTCGCCAGTCCGAAGACTGCCCAGGGCAAACCGCGTGGAGGTTCTATCATGTCTTGCCCCATGGTGGCCCTTAAGAGAGCCGATGGTTCGTTCTCGGGGTGCGAATTTAAGTTGACTATTGGCTGGAATAGTCAATGGGTATGACGGTTAGGTTGTCATAGACCCTATACCGCCTAGCTCGTGCTGGTGCATCTGGCACCTTTCGGATGCGAGTGGTATTTGGAGTCCACACCCCATCCGTCCAAACGATCTTCTCGATCTTCCCCTTCTTATATCCTCTTCATCCCACTCGTCGAGGATGACGAACTCGGGAATGGCGTTGTCTTCATCGATGAAGACGGGAATGCTGTTGGCAGATGTCGCTTCCATCGTGACTTGAAAATTGAATGAGAAGCGCTACAATCTTCTGGCTTACATAGGGTTTTCAACAATGAATTGCTCAACAGCGAATCAGAATGCTTCAGGGATAGCAATCGACTGCATAACGTTCAAGTTGACTGATAGCAGATTCAACTTAATGATAGTATTCGCCAGTCTGAAGACTGCCCAGGGCAAACCACGAGGAGGTTCTATCAAATCTTGCCCCATGGTGGCCCTTAAGAGAGCCGATGGTTCGTTCTCGGGAGTAACGCCATCTTACACCCTACCAATTCTGCTGAGAGAGTCTTTGACTCTCTCTTTGGTAGCACTGTCGACTTCCACACTAACTGGTACATGGCTAAAAAGTGGAATGTAGCGCCATTCCGTTGGATTGACAGCAGTTGCTGTCATCGGATTGCCAATCCGAGCAAGACTATTATAAACTCTGTCTTGCTCCTCTAGCCTGACAAACTCCTCAAATAAATTTCGCGGCCTTAACTGCGGTCCGCGAGGAGAGCTGACTTGACTGTTCGGCGTCTGCATGATTGAAATGAGAGGCAGTGTTTTATATACCCCTCTAACGCGACGCAACGTTCAAGTTGACTGATAGCAGATTCAACTTAATGATAGTATTCGCCAGTCCGAAGACTGCCCAGGGCAAACCGCGTGGAGGTTCTATCATGTCTTGCCCCTAGGTGGCCCTTAAGAGAGCCGATGGTTCGTTCTCGGGAGTGTCGTGATGGGGTGGTGAAGGCGGGCAAAGATCTGCAATGAAAATGATATGTATTAGAATAGGATATACTATCTTATTTACTTTTCACTTACCAAGTTAGCCATCCTTTGGCAGTCTCGCGCGCTTCCGAATTGAGAATTTATACAGATGGCCGCGCATTCTCAGGCTGGCATGCAGACATTTCTTGGTCGGATGGCCGTTATAACATATTATAGATTCGTCCAGATTTTGATTGACGAGTACTTCGCCGTCCAAATGATTATCCCGAATAGGGATGTGAAACTCAAACAACCTATCCTCATTCACACGATTCCACTCATCCCTCATGCGCTCCAACTTCTCAAACGCCTGCCTCTCATCACCCCGCCGAGCCACAGTCCTCTCCAACTCAACATTCCTCGCTCTCAACACACTCATCTCCTTCATCATCTCCTCAAACTTCGCTTCTGCATCTCTCATTCTTCTCTCCGCAGCACTCGCCCTCTTCTCACACTCATCATTTTTCTCTTCCAACTCTCGCGTCTCATTCTTCAAATCAGTCACACTACGCCTCATTCTAATATTCTCATCCGCTACCTCCTTCGACTTCAGTTCCTTCTTTTTTCAACTCATCCAACTCCTTCACAACTTCATCCTTCACCTTCTTCAAACTCTCATACTTATTTATCAACAAATCATGCGCCATCCGCTGCGACACATGCCTCTTCTCTTCATCCTTCAACCACCTCACCGACTGCTTACGTATCCCACTACTCTTCACTTTTGGGGAAGATGAGCTCTTCGGGGGGTCGGTGATGATAATGTTTGACACCTCCGACGACGAAGAGCTCAACTTCCTCACACGCTTCCTCACACGCTCCCTATCTAAATCCACATCATCCTCATCATCACTCTCAAGCACTCTTTCGCCCAATCTCAGCCTCCAACGACGCAACCGCTCTCGCCAACTCATCATTCTCAACAACATTCTTAACCTTACCCTCTCGCTCTATAGCCAACATTCGCTCCCTCTCTTCCACAATCAACTGCTTGAATCTCAAGTCACTCACCAAACCTCCACTACAGTCAACATGCACTCTGTAGAAACGCGCCTCATCCTCATCACCCTTCAGCACTCTACACTTCACACACGCAACCCTATTCAGGATAATCATGTGGTCGGTGGCCGCCTTCTTTACATGCGCCTTGGCGTCCGCACTGCGATTAATTCGCCCACATGTGCACATCTTGATATGATATTTTCTATTCTTGTCATTAGCCATGCCTGATTTTATCGTTAACTGTAAGATAATGAAATTTGTATAAGTTTGGAATCATGTAGTACAGTCATATTCCTAAAGCATTACACTTAGTCAGGAATGATAGATTTGAGTGTAGTGAGTGGCACTCGATCCCGTCGACAGCCCGAAGGCCTTGTACTGATCACTAGGGAAGTGAGAGATCTTCCCCGATACCCGCTCTTTACAGCTGAAGACATCATTGTCACTGCCCCGAAGTGGTAACAGGAACGCCGAGTCAAAGGTAGTGATCAGTAGCTGGGATCTAACCCCTCAAAGCTGCCTTAGACTTAGTTAAATTTCAAATCTGATAGCAGATTTGAACTCAGCATACTTGAAAACCTTAGTCTACATGTTAAAACTTTGAAAAACTGAAAATTAAGAATTTTTTAAAAATTCCGCATTTTAGTACTCATACAACTTTTTAAAAATTTTATCAGTAGTAAAGACACTATCAAACTCTATCATACAAACTTTGAAGTAAGAAGATAGCTTGCCTACTTCAAAAGATAGAGTCCTTTGAAACACCCGATATCGGGAGCTCAGAGCGACGACCGTCGCTTACCTCGTCTTTCGATGAAGTGATCAGACTTACGTTGTCGGGGGTTTATATATGCTCGGAAGAAAACTTAAAATGGCTCAATCTCCGAAAGTATTCATCGTAGCGACATGCGGTTTGTTGCAAACGATTTGTCTCATCATTCTCTATCATATGACACCTGAACCATTCTCATATGACCACGGGAAGTTGGTCCGTCAGCTCATGTCCATGTAACATGCCACAAGTGAAAAAATTCCTAAGTGTGAGAGCTCCAGTGTGGTGAAAATTTTGAAAAATTTAAAACTTTTGAATTTCGACCTGGGACCTTCACCAAAACATTTTTCATCAAATTTCACTGACCTCCCCCCCTCCCCCCCTCTTTCAGAGAAATTTGATGAAAAATGTTTTGGTGACGGACCCAGGTCGAAATGACACACTTTGGAAAATTTTCAAAATTTTACCCATACAAAGCCACTCTGACACTTAGGATTTTTTCAGGTGAGCTCCGACCTAAAATCTTAAATGGCGTCTCACATCTAAACGAAGACAGATATGAACAAGCCGTTTCTTTCACTGAATTTGTCTCACTCTTAGCTTTCAAACGAGCTATTGCACGACAAAATCCGTCCACTAGAAGCCAAGATCGAAGCGAGCTCTCCCGAGGGGGGGGGAGGTCAGTGAAATTTGATGAAAAATGTTTTGGTGAAGGTCCCAGGTCGAAATTCCACACTTTGGAAAATTTTCAAAATTTTACCCATACAAAGCCACTCTGACACTTAGGATTTTTTCAGGTGAGCTACGACAGTCCACCCTCCCAACCTGGCCGGCACACCACGCCAACCTCGACAGCACATCACCGCGCGATATACGACGGTCGACCAGAGGGGGGGGGACGTCAGCGAACCTGGCGGACGCACTTGGCCGGCACACCACGACACTCTGTCGTTCCAGAGGGGGGGGGGACGTCAGACTCAAAGCACCACGGCGGCCGACCACGACACTCTGCCGTTCCAGAGGGGGGACGTCAGCGACGGCGGCCATCTTGCGCTATCCAGAAGTGGAGTTTTACTTACTACTTAAATCCATGAACCGATTTTTAAGTGAAATAAGTTCTTCTTTTTAATCTACGATCGTCTGGCGTTTATAATAGATTTTACTACTTCAATTATTTATTGTGGGGGCAGGATGTATGGCTTGCCCCCAGAGAGGTTTTATTGTGGGGGCAGCTGCCCCCATGGTTCCCGCGCCCCTGGATGCCGGTGTCTTCAACAAGGAGCAGGTAGCTCAGTGGATAGCGAGTCTGTCTATTGAGTACCCAGCATGGGTTCGATTCCCCTTAGAGTACCGTTTTGCTCGTTTCCGAGATATGCATGCTTGCAGCTTATTTTGTTTCAAATGTTACTTCGACGCACTTTTCTCACAATACGGCTTACTTATTATTTGTATTTGTTGTTATTTGTATATTGTCATGTAGACATATCGGATGCATAATGTAGGTAAACGCTTTCTCCGCATCATAACGTAGCAGAAAAATAGCGTAAAACTACTTAGTTTACACCTGCTAAATAATGCTATAGATCAATGAATACGATTAATTCAAGTTACATTGATATTAACTTATCTAGTGGAGTAATACTTACAATTCATAAGGCATGACAGTTTGAATTTTTCATAAAAACTCATCATTTAGACTTAGTATGTATGTATCGTCATTATGTTGACACATAAGCCCAATGTTCGCTACAACGAACATGTAAACTTTCGGACACATGTGGCTACGTAGATATATATTTTATAGATCAGTTTTATACCATTTTCTTCTATGATATATGGACAATATATAAAAATAAAATTGACTCCGATATACTAGTACTTAGAAATAGCAATATCTTTCGCTTTTCGTTTCCTTTTCATGATGCAAAATGGCGGATACAATGGATCAGCTGAATATTCAAAAATATATGAGATTTAAACGAAATCGATGTTATATATAAAATTAATTGTATCTAAATACCTTCGATGCACTTAAATACTCAGTGTCTATTATTTCTATCAAATGATGAACATACCTATGTGACCATGTTGGTGTTCGTTATGACGAACATTGCTGCTAAATGGGTTAAGGGATGTCGAGCTCGTTGTGTGGTTGGGAACTTACAGACAGGTGAGCTCCATACTCGCCTGGGACTTGCCAAGTGACATTGGAATGTGCTTTCATCGCTGAAAGCCACCTGCAACAAGAAAAAAGGGCAGGCATTAATGTAGGCCTATAGGCAGGAACCCGTCAATTGTTTAAAAATAGTAAAATCTAATTTAGAATTATATTTTTCTTTTGAGATTGCATTTGTGAAGCCTCTACCGACTACAATGTATGCAAAAACACTTATAATACATTATCAAATAACTTAATGAATGAAAATGTAGTGTAATACTTTTGAGTGGGAAAAAGATAAAAATATCAAATTGCTCACTTTGCGCCATTCTGTAACAGTCCACGAACGATGAGCTCTGGCGAATTGCAAACGCTTGACCTTCATAGGTTTAGTGAGGATTGGCACCTTCCTTGGTACCACGGATCTGCAGCCATACTGGTGTAATCGATTCCTTACTGTTCTGATGGACAGTTTACATCCTTGCTCCATCAACTGTTGGCGTAGCTGAATTGCCGAGGAATTCGGCTCTTGTCTCAGTAACCGAATTATTCGGCGATCGGTATACTGAGAAGTGCATCGCTTTCTGCCACACCTTCCTTTTCTTTGAGTGGACAAATTGCAGGTTTTCTTCAGTCGTTGGACAGTTGAAGGACTGACTTGGCATCTAGCTAAAATCTTCCGAACAGAATAGCGATTTTCTTGTAGAAGTGCTACAATTTCGGCGCGTTTGACAGCAACAAGATCTTTACCAGGCATGATGAGAAGCAGTTAGCCAGTGACAGTCTGCTAGTCAGCAATGCTTGCGTCAAACAATGAAGGATGATTAACGTGACCTCATTGGTTGATTCGGATGTCTTTGTTCGATCCATGTTGTCGTTACATTATCACTGCATAATATAATCACTTAACACACACGTGTGCGGATCTGGGTGTGCGTGTGCGTGTGCGTGTAGAAATGAGTTGAGACCATTAATCACGTTCCAACAAGAAGAGATTCATTCAGTAGACCATTCTGACTATCTGATACAAGCATGCATTGATTCATTCGAATATTCTTCCAGACTGTATCTTTAAAGTTACAAAATACCGAAATTTAGTCGGTGTGCCAAGTAATTATGCCCCTACTGTACATGCAAGGATATCAAAACTAGTTATCATGGAATTAAGAATGTATTGTTCAACAAAGAAAAAGTGATTCGAACAACAAATCAAACACTAGAAACATGATTGAACGCAAAAGCGAATTACAATGGTTGCACTGGTTGAAGGTCTTGACTAGACATCCTGTCTTAGAAATTCTGGAACTTTCTTGTAGAAAATGACGCATGTACAAAGAGTGCGTACTGAATCATTTATCTTTACCCTAAGCAAAATCAATTTTGAACTTATGTGAGAAATGAGTTAGGCTCATAATTCAAGTTGTGATGTTAAGATGCTATTATAAATAATCAGTGCTGTCAAGATCGCGAGCTAGGACACTAATTGCTATGCTTTTGGCATGTTCAAATGTTTAATACAGGGTGAGCAGGTATAGCGAGTTGTTCTTTGAAACATTTATGGGGATCAGGTTAAGTATTATTAGCTTTGATTTATGTTTTCGTGATTGAAAATAATCTTGTTTTTCATCGGTCAGTAACATCATCACAACAATTTTATGTTCAATCATAGACTGAGAAGGCCAAATGAAAAAACGAAACACCGCATTCGCCAAAAAACTATCTGCGACATCAGTTTTGAAGAATAACTCAATTTCAGCTTTAGTATTCGATCAGATACTACCAAAAGCACAGTTCTACCATCGCAATAATGCTAGCCAGTCAATTTTCTAGGCAAGTCATGTTGCTATTGCTACTGGCAAGGAAATGCATTCCAGTTGACCGATTTATAAACTTATTTTCAATTGCAAATCATTTAACATTAATTCAAGTGCAAATCAAATTTCTCATTATTTAAGTCCACTACAGGACAAAAATACTGTGGATTATGTTGTACATTAATTGACTATTAAATAAGTCCGGAACTTCTGAACGTGTAATTGAATGATATGGCTACATTAAGAATAAACCAAAAATATTTTCCAGAATTTCTAGAATAATGAGTTGCAATATTTATGACTAATTTGCAGTTGTAAAAATAAAACCAATTCCTGTGCAAGTGGAGATAAAATATTCGGACATGCAAAATCCAATGCATGCATTAAAGTTAAGAGGACATCTGTAGGCTTCGGATAATTATGCACTAAAAATCCCGCAAATATGCATGCAAATATTACGTTAAAATTGCCTAAATATGCACTTACAGATAATAGCTTATTCTATAACCATGTAACATAGGTACTTGCTATAACAAAAAGACCGAACTTCCAAGTAGTTTAATACGTGTATTTAAAACGTGAAGAGTGTCAATATCTACAAATCGGAGTTGCACTTTATAACAATGTGATGTCGCAGACTTTGAAAATTGAATTTACGTCTATTGTCAGATAAAATATTTCTGTATTCAGAAAATACTCGTTCAACGTCACATGATACCACAGGTGCATCTTTGAGACGCATTAAGTCTGAAAGTTTGAATACCAGCTCCCGAAAGAATAGCAGAAATAAGCTTCAACTTACCATAGCCTTCATTTTTCTTCAATACCTGTGAGAATTTTTCTATTATTTCCGGATCAGTATTTTTCAATTTATCCTTTATTCCCTCTATCACTTCAAGACTTTCGTTTAGTGGTAATCCTCTTTGCTCAAGCTTCAAAATTGCTCTTGAAATGCAAGAATAATTTGTAGAAATATGCACTAGAGACTCACGAATTCTTTCCAAGTTGAATAGATACTGACCACGACGGATACAAGCGGCATCTCCAGCATCTAAACTATCGATCACAGTTTTAATGGCTTCAAAATGCTCGGCATAATAAACGACGGCATCAATCCATTTACCTCATCGCGTGACAACAACAGATGGTGGAAGGGGTATGTTGGCTGCCAACTCCGTAAATTTTCCCGTCTGCATGGAGCTTTGGTGAATATTTTCTTGACGTTAGCAATTAAATCGTTGACATCAGGGTATTTTGACCTGATGAGCTCCGACACTTGATGTAGGCCATGACAAACACACGTAACATGAACCATTTTCGGATACAAAATTCGTAATCCATTCATGGCCTTGCACATATAAGGAGGAGCATCTGTGCAGACTAAAAGAATGTTTTCATACAAAACATTCGAAGGCCACAGTAATGTCACAGAGTTATTGAAGAAGGCCGCGATTGTTGAATGGTTAACCTTTTCAAGAACATCAACCGTTAGAAGATATCTGTTACTTTCTCCAAATATTCCGAAAACAAAGTTAACAACACAGCGCTGTTCCACATCAGTCGTTTCATCCAAAGAAACCCATATGAATTTTTCGTTTGCTTTTTGTCGTATTTTCTCTAACATTTCCTGATGCAAGACTGCCACGTAGTTCTTCCTCAATGTCGATTCATCTGGGATATCTTTACCTGTATATGTTGTCAGAAACTGTCTGAGTACCTTATTTTGCAGTTTGCCAATGGGTATATTGCCTGCAATGAAGGCCTGGCAGAGTTCCATTGCGCAATTTTTGTAGGCGATTGTGTTTCGGGGTTTGGAGATGCTGTGTAATTTGAAACTTTTTATCAGCAGTTATGTTGGTCTCACAGTATTTGCAGAATAATACACGTCCATCTGTAGCAAATTCCTCGTAATCATTCGCGTATCGTCGAAGACTGTCGATTTTTGTCCGTTTTTCCTTTGGCATTTTGTTCACCGTCGCTGACATTAATACTTCGCAATATGACAAATTCTCGTTTTCATCGTTACTCGTCGGCATGACTCATTCGTCTGATTGGATGAACTTGGTTCCAATAGGTAACGGCTGTTTCTCCTAACTCAGCATTGACGTCGTTAATATTACCCACTCAGTTGACAGCAGATAATGACGCGTCTACACATCACGCGCACGCGCATCCGTCCATCAAGCGCATCTTGGTTTCAGAAAACTAAGATGTAACGACAGGTATGACTCATGTGTCGGATTGATAAGACAAATTTTGTGGGAATAGTTTACCAGGAAATATGCAAATTGAGAGGAAATATGCAATCGATTACATATTTTTTGAAAATATTCATATTAGGCAAATGCGTCAAAAATTCTTGAAAATATGCATTTGCATGTGCACGTATGCAAATGCATAATTATCCGAACCCTAGACATCTGCGTCATCTGAATGAAGATAACACACTTGAACACTTACACAGTATCTGAGAAAATACAATCAATTACAGATGCTACAGATGCAAGATAAAATGGGAAATGCAAGATAGCATGTCATCGCTTTTGTAAAATCTTGGATAGTCAAAAAATCACATTGCTGCTGATAGGAACCTAAATATTCGTCTGACTATTGATATTCAGATTTCAAATTCCTTTATGCGCGCACTATCACAAAGCATATTTTGAGATAAGCCAAAAAGCGACAATATTCATCTGCACAAATGTATTTAAGACAACTTGGTTTATCACTTGTGCATCAGGCCTACTTAGATTATGCGTGGTGCAAAATTATGCGGGGAAATTACGCGGTAAAATGCAAGATTAATCAATTGATGCAATTATTAATTAATAGGTTATACGTCATTTTTGTAGCATCATAGGTTACTGAAAATATTGCATCGATGACGAATTCGAACAGAAAATTTGTGATATTACAACTTCATCGATTTCAAATGCCTCAGTATATACGCGTATAAACATTATGCACGTGCAAACAACATACACAAGTACAAAAAATTGAAACAAGTTAAAAATCAGACGATATATGCATTAATTGATTAAGACACATTTACAGATTCTGGGACTTCGCAATGCGTTTTCTCCGACCTCCACAGCGATCCCCATCATTCTTCAGACACGAAATAATGGCCTCGTTATTTCATATTCAGTGACATCAGGAAAAGTGCTGCGAACACAGTGTCTTACAATCCATTCATAATCAGAAAACTTTCCTTTCCCTAACGTGCCCGGGCGATTATAGGTCATCTGTAATTCATTGGTCATAAAAGAGGAAACAATGTTGATAACTGCCTTCAAGACAGTACCACCTACTATTGTCGAGAGATAATGTATGACATTACGCTTGAACTTTTCGCTCTTATCCAAATCATCAAAAAAAGCTTTCAATTCATCTGTATTTCTATTTATTTGGCTCTAACTGAATTCTGTTGACTGATTTGTGTCCCGCACGCGCACAATCTGAGTCAATGCTATTCTGAATAACCGAAATCTGTCGGAAAGTTTTACAAGTAAGTAGTTACAACCTATTATCGAAAAGGGTTCGTAGCCAGCTTCAATTACTGATTGATTTATTCCACTAATATCAATCTGTCCGATTCCTTTCTTCGAATGTTGTTTGAGACAGATTTCTTTAAATTTTGACGTTGGGTAGGCACAATCTCAGAACTAGCACCATTTTCACTACAAGCATGTTTATCTGCTGTGTCAATCATATCCGCAGGATTGTTTGCAACGTCCCAAGTAGGTGTTGAAGCTACCCTAATAGGCAGTGGTAAAAGAGGTAAATCATCAGCATCGTGACTACCAGCACCGTCCGATTGTGGAGAGTTTGAATGTGGAAGATGTTCGCTCTCATACGTAGATACATCAGATGAACTAAAATATGACGACAAGGGTGGGAAAATCTGTCTTTTGGCATCAGCAAATCGTTGCAATTTCGTAACAATTTGTTGGCTTGGTACATTGCGTTGTTTCACATCACGACAGTGAATAAGAGCCGGATTGAGATAACTTTCCTCAAAGGAGCATTGTATTACTATACCGTCAACGCAGCATGAATCAACAAATAATTTCACAGTCACTTTTTCCTTTGGATTATCTCTAAGACGTCGATATGTTTCCAAACACCATGAAGTACACTGTGCTTGATATATTGTGAAGGGAACATATTCACTTCTCTTGTCTGAGGGAAAATACAGCAGAAGCCACTTCACGGCTTCGAAATCTAACATCTGGAAGGTACATATAAAATGATCATGAACCAAAACCAACAAAACAAGAAAGCTGTCACTCGACTAAACTAATGGGAATACAACAAATTCTACATGTTTAGGAAACAGTAAAGCCTTGTTTGTAGGACGACCTACAAGTCGATTTCTGGTTTGCGCATAGAAACCAATATTAAGAAGTTTAGATGCATAAGGATAATCATACAAATTGGCTCGAAGTTGTAGAACATAACCAGCTACATCACCACTAGGATAAGTCACATCCACAAGGACACACCTTGAGCCAACTAACACACAATTGTTGGGTGATTTTGTGGTCACTATTAAACTTCTTTCAGGGTCGACATCTAACCACAATCGACGAACAGCTGCAGAGTATGGTTATAAACAAATCGCGTGCTTTTCACTCGGCGCTTTATTGCACCTAAATAATTTTCGAATTTAAATGCTGAGGTTTTATGCAAAGGCTCGTAAATTCGTACGAATTCGTATACATGCAGCAATAAATGGACATTGTGCGTCACTGATTGTGGGTTGAAGACATCACCGAATTTCTTCACGAAGATTTCAAGGCATCGCTAGGCATGCTTATGCAGACTAGAATGCCTTCCTGATGAAAGTACATAGTAAGAAAAATGAAGGAGTAGAAAGTGGTGATACAAACGCTCTGGTAGATATCTCTTGAAAAGGTCCAAAATAGAGAAGTAAACTTCTGTATTCCGTAGCTTTGTAGTTTATTAATTCATTATCAATTCTATGTATCTGAATCTGAAATTCAGAGGAAGTGCATGATCTGTATTTAGAAATGTCGTCAGATAATTGAGTTATAGCTAAGGATGATAGTACACACCTTGACCCCTTTACTTTGGAGAAATATAGAAAACACATTTTACGGAATACACCCAAGCATATGCAGTGTTGTTCATCGATAGAAAAATTATACGTATCTCAATCCCGCTATTTCGAGAAGGGGGACGCAAATTTCTGATTATCCTCCTTGACCTCCCCGTAGCATTCGTCAGTCCGACTTTCACCAACATGAGAAGGGAATACAGTAGACTCCGCTTATTGTGGACACCTCGGGCCAGGAGCAACTGTCCACAATAACCGAAATACCCCTCTAAAAAGTAAAAGCCAAAATGCCATGTAAGACAATTTTATTGTATATCAAATACAGTACTATTGTGTATCAAAATATGTATGTACTTGTACATAATATTATCAAAATAAGTCTGTGAGCTTGGTCTGTTTCGGTGGGAACTTACGGCGCAACTGGTCTCTGAAGGCTTCCATGCACGCACTGAAGCCGTTGATCTTGAATCCTTGCTGCCGGTATCCTCGCTCGAGCACCTCCAAGGCGGACCGCATCAACATTGCCGAAGCGACCGGCTCTGGCTCATCGTTCTCGTCGTCGCTAGCCGTAGCGGATTCTCCTTCTTGGTTCTTGGCATCAGCCACGACTTGGACGAGCTGTCGAGTCACTTCATCAGCTGTGGCTTCATCCGCGACTTCCACTTCATCGTCCATTGCCACCCAGTTGAGGAAGAGCTCCTCTGTCACGTCTTCCGGGATCTCGATCATCACGTCTTGGGCTTCCTGAACTTGAGCTTCGGCTTCCTGATCTTTGGAAAATCCTCCTTTGCGCCAGCAATTGATGAGGGTCTCTGTCTTCACAGCCTTCCAAGCAGCAGCCAGCATTTCCATGGCCTGAAGCATGTCTACCTTTTTCACCACCTCATGAGCTGAGATCTTGTCGTCATCTTCCATTGTCTCGATCAGTTCCAGGATTCTCCGGCGGAGATTTGTTCGGAAGATTGCTTTCATGGACCGAATAATTCCTTGTTCGCAGGGCTGTAACACGGAGGTCGTGTTCGCGGGTAGAAATCGCACGGTCACATTCTTGAGCCCGGGAACAGGCACATGAGCGCTGCAGTTGTCGGCGAGCATCAGGATTTTGCGGCCTTGTCGTTCCATGTCCCGGTCGAGGTCTCAGATGAAGCCCTCCCAAATCGGCCCCGTCATCCATGCATTCCGGCTGGACTTGTAGTTGACAGAGGGCATCTGACGGACACCTTTGAAGCAGCGTGGGGATTTGGACTGGCCAATAATGAGAAGAGGAAGCTTCTCGCCTTCCAGGCTGCACATGACCAGAGCTGTTATCGGGTCCTTGGCCGTCTTGAAACCTTTGGTGGTCCTCCTCGACTGTTCTCTCACGTAGGTCGAATCTGGGAGAGCACGGAAGTAGATTCCGGTTTCGTCCGTATTGAAGATGTCCTTCCGGTGAAATCGGCGTTGCAATTCGGGCCACTCGTTCTTCAGAAAAGCTTCCGCGCCTGATGTGTCCGCCTCCGCTGCTTCTCCCCGCAGAGTGGCAAAAACGATGCCGTTCCTATTCTTCCATCTTGAGAACCAACCATCAGTCGCTTTGAAATCCTCCACACCCGCTTCTTCAGCGATCTTTGTCGCGGGGCGAGGAGAATCAAGGAGAAACGCGAGACAGTTAAATGATTAACTATGAGTGGCCACTTGTTGTGGCGTAGAGCAAACAATTTCTCACCTGAGATTTGACAGCCCAAAAGATTTCGGCATGAATGCGGAAACATGTGTTTGTCGGTGCGATGATTGCTTGTAATTTGATCACACGTGTTAAATGCCACTTGAAATGTACATGTAGAATTCTATCAAAGCTGTCGTGTTAGGAAAGTATTCTCTGTGATTTATGGCCTTCCCTATGTCTTATGTTTCGATAAAGCTGTTTATTATACAGAAGGCCAAGTGAATGTACGAGAGAAAGAAAACTTGGAGATACGTCAAAGAGTAACGTGAACGACTAGTGATGTTTTAACCTACACAAGCACACTTGGGATATTCCTTCTCGTTCGAGTTCTAAGGTGGCATAACTATACGAAAGAATAGCGAATCTTCATAACGATTGACTATTTAGTTGATAAATACATCAATTAAACTTAATTTAAGCATACGCTTCGCTACATGGTGCCGCGACCCGGGATGTCACTGAAAGAACTACGCCAATCTCGCGCGATTCATCGTGCATCTGCTACGAAGTTGATCAATAAAGCTCAAGAACGCAACGGCGATACGAAACTCAGTGAACTGAACGCAATTGTGACTCAACTGACGACGAAACAGAAACTTCTAGCTGACATCGACGCTTCGATCCTAAGTGTGATTGATATAGACTTGATTGACGACGACACACCATCTCCAGAAGTTGAATCCGAAATCAACGAGGCCGAGGAACGACAACTGCTGATACTGACGACGATAAGTGAGTTGAATTCCTTTATTTCTGGGATTAGAGGGGATACGTCTCGCATATTAGGATCTACTAATTCCATTAGCTCCCCTTCTAATGATAAGGAATTTTTGATCTTAAAACAAAGGTGTAGGGCCATTCAAACAATTCGAAAAATAGAAAACGAAGTAAACCGCAACAAATTTAATTCGAGCCTCGATCTTGAGTCTTTATCTAAATTACTCCAACGTACTGAAGACGTTACCAATGAACTCAATTGTTTAAACGAACGATTCCTTGATAACATAACGTCAAAGGGCATCGACGAAGATGAATTAGATAAGGAACTAGAAGAAATTGATAGTTACAAAGAAAGGAGCCAAAACCTGATCAGCGAACTCAGAATTACTATCAAGAGCCTAGAATCGCACAAGAACAAAGGTTACAGATCAACGAGATTACCTGAAATTCAGCTGCCAAGGTTTGATGGTAACCCGATGAAATTCAAGGCCTTTTGGGAAGCCTTCAACGCAACAATCGATAAACATGACGATTTAGAGCCATGTGTAAAACTGACTCATCTTCTCAGTCTATTAGACAATGATGCAAAGGCCGCCTTTGAGGGCACGATGCCAACCAACGAACTATACAAGGATGTGCGTGAGCGCATGATTGAGCGTTTTGGTAGAGAACAGCTTGTAACACTATCTCATCTACGGTCATTGTTTCATTTACCTCCTGCTACGAACGCTTTAAAACTGAAAACGATGTACAACAGCTTTCTCATGCATGTTCGATACCTCAACAACATACACGTAGAAGACTGGAAAGAATTAATCTTCATCTCATTGCTGTTAGAATCATTGAAGTAGAATCAGGTGTTACTCGTCAACAAGGAAACAGTGATTGGCAGTTGAAGGAGTTACGAGATCTGATCGAGATCGAAATTAAAGCCGCTGAACGCCCTAAGTCAATGATTGAACGACCTCAGCAAAGATCAGGTGGGCATAGCACTAAGGCTACTGCCGTTATCGCCTCAGGAAACAGGCCAAATATGAAGGTTACGAAAAGGTGTACCTACTGCTCCACGAATGGTCATTATTCTGAAGATTGTCCCCAAATAAAACACGCTGACGTAAGAAAGGAATTCTTGAACTCACACCGCCTCTGTTTTACTTGCTTGGGAAGTGAACACACGGTTAAGTTCTGTAGAAAACAAAGGTCATGTAAACATTGTAATGCATCGCATCATCACCCCAGCATATGTTACGCAAAGTACGGTAGACAAAGAAACAATGGAGAGGTGGTTAGTCAAGTTCAGACCGATTCGACAAATCAAGTCGTCCATGAGAACACGTCGAGCACGATTGTCAGCGCCAGATCAATTATCGATACTGGAAGTCACCGTACTAAGATAACTGAGTCGAAAGCACGAGAATTGGGTTTGAAACCGGTTGACCACGTAACCTTACAGATAAGCACATTCGGAACTGATACATTTCAATCCTTTCGAGTACCTGTAGTTGAGATGTCGCTTATCGGTCGTCAAGGTGAAATGATCGAAACTAAGGCACATGTGTTCCTAGTCCTTACAGGTATAATTGCACGTCCTGGGTTATCTGGTAACAAGTACCCAATTTTAAAGCAATGTCACCTTGCTGATCCTCCTCAATCAAGAAGTGAGGAAATCGCTATCGACGTTATTATTGGATCGAATCTCATCAACAAGGTGTATACGAGTAACTCGACTGTGATCTTAGATCAAAGCCTCGGACTCGCTATTCGAGATAGCATATTCGGCTGGATCATTTCTGGACCTACGAAGGAAGAAGACGAGTCTAAAAGTACGACGAACGCTGCATTACTTACAATCGAAAACCCCATCACATTCTATTCGCATCCTGAAAGCTTTTGGAACCTTGAGTCGATAGGCATCACTGAATCTCCCACGCGAAACGATAAGGATGACGCCATCGATCAATTCAATTCAAATATCAAGTACGCAGATGGAAGATACCACGTTCGATTTCCATGGCGGATGGATAGCCCTGAACTCCCTCTCAATTACGAATTAGCTAAAGGTCGATTACGCAGTTTGTGGAATAGATTAGATAAGGACGAATTGCTTCGCAAAACCTACGATGACGTAATAAGATCACAGGAGTTGAAAGGTGTGATCGAGGAAGTTCCCGACTCAATGACTTTTCAAGGATCAAATATCCACTATCTGCCACACCACGGTGTTAGAAAGGACCACAGCACGACTAAACTACGAATAGTTTACGACGCATCGGCAAAAACAAATAAACGAAATACAAGTTTGAACGACGCACTTTATCCCGGTCATTTACTCCTATGTGATATGACTAGTATTTTACTTCGATTCAGAATATCACCGATAGCCGTAATCAGCGATATTGAGAAAGCCTTTCTGTCAATCGGATTACAAATGCCTGATCGAGATGCTGCACGCTTTTTATGGGTTAAGGATAACACGAAACCTCCTTCCGATCAAAACCTACGAACCTATCGATTTACGCGAATTCCATTCGGTACGATTGCTAGTCCATTTCTTTTAAGCACAACTATCTCTCATTATTTGAGGCATTCAAATTCAACAATAGCTGACGAGATTCAGAACAGCATCTATGTGGACAACGTAGTTATTGCTAAGCAATCGACTCCAGATGCCCTCAAATTTACCATGATGCCAAGGAGATATTCGATAAAGCCGGAATGAATATTCGTGAATGGACCTCAAATTCAAAGGAATTCACTGAATCGATTAATCCAGAAGACAGAGCAAAAGGTGATACAGTGAAAGTCCTCGGTCTACAATGGAATACCACAAATGATAAATTGCACATCCCTCAAGTTGACCTCAAGATCGCAAGTGCAATTACAAAGAGAGCCATTCTTCATGTTACTGCTACATTGTTCGATCCGCTTGGGTTATTTTCCCCCATCACCATGAGAGGCAAGTTACTTTTTCGTGAATCTAATGAACGCTCAAGCAATTGGGATGAACCCTTACCCCTCGAATTAAGAAGACAATGGGACTCACTTATCATTGATCTATCCGCAATTTCCACACTTGAAATTCCCGTTACATCAGCCAAGAAGACTTCGACACGATTGAATTACACTGTTTCTGTGATGCTTCCGTTCAGTCATACGCAGCCTGTGTCTACATCAGAATCGCCGAAAATGAATCTGTATCAACATCGCTAATACTATCAAAAAATCGACTTGCCCATCAAAGAAAATCACAATCCCGCGTTTAGAATTACTCGGTGTCATAATTGGTACACGCATTATGAATTATCTCATTGCACAACTTCTGTAATAAATTAAATATCAAAAATTCAACAAATTTATCGTGATTCAATTTTATTATAGGAAACTGAGAAACAGAGATACCAAAAATAATCATGTGCACAAATCGACCGTTTAACAGTAAGCTCACCACTTTGCAACAGTTTACAAGTAATACGTCCTTTACGAATATCCACGGTGCCTCCGAATAATGTCCACTAGTAGTCGGAATCGTAGTAATGTCCAATATCCAATACGTAATGGCGTATCAAATGTGATAATGTCAATATCAAACGTCGTCACAAACTGTGGGGAGCATCACGTAAATGAAAATATCAGCCATTTTACTGTCGGTCACGTTCCTACTCGGTCGACAAGAAAAGAGTGAAGTTTAACTCACAACAGCAGTCAACAAACGAGCAGCCAACCGCTATCGTTCTCCAACCATCCATCAAACCGTCACGTGCGCGCTGCGTCTGCTAACTATTAATAGCGATGACAAAGCTGCATACATTCACAACACTCCCCCTTGATTCTTCAAAGAAGGATCAACAAACATCAACAGAACTTTGTAATAAATGCAATCGCTGAATAGGCCTAACTAGGTATCCCCTTTGGGTTTTTAGCCTAACAGTTCTGATCAATCCATCTCTACTAGGGAACACTTCCACAACACGTCCCATAGGCCATGTTGGACGGCTAGTTCCATCTTCACTGATGAGAACAACATCATTGAGCTTGATTGGTTTAGATTCTTGTTGCCACTTCGATCGGCCTTGAAGCTTTGGCAAGTACTCTACAGACCAACGCTGCCAAAAATGTTTCTGAATTTGTTGTAGATATTGATACCGCTTCGATATAGTTACCTTGCCAGTTTCAGCAATAATGGGCATTTGAAGATTTCTCCCGATAGCCAATTGACTTGGTGTTACTGGAGCAGGATCCATAGGGTCCGACCCATGATAGGACAGAGGCCTCTGATTCAATACAGCTTCAATATCGGTTAGAATTGTATATAGCTCGGTATAGGTCAACAAAGATTTTCCAAGGACCTTTCTCAAAGGCTCCTTCAAGCTTCGATTCATTCGTTCCCAATATCCTCCTCTAAAAGGACTACGTTCGGTTATGAATTTCCAATTGATTCCTCTTTCGGAGCTGAATCTATCGATCTTGCTCTTATCCAAAGTTGACCACACCTTACACTGAAATCTAGGGTCTAGAAGCCTTTGGGATTTTTTGAATGTTGTCTGATTGTCGGATTCAATCAATCTACAGGTTCCACGACGATTAAGAAATCTCCTTAATGCTTGGAGAAATTCTTCTGTGGTCATATTCAGTGTCAATTCAAAATGTACCATACGACTGTGCGGGCATGTGAAAACACAAATGTAACATTTTCTGACTTCCTTTCCATCTCGAATTTGCAGAGCGCCAGTAAAGTCCAGGCCAACGTCGTAGAATGCTGGAGCAGGTACAATTCTATGCTCAGGCAGATTACCCATTTTCTGTTGATATGGCCTCGTTCGAAATCTTTCACAGACCAAACAATTTCTACAAACTCGCTTGACCACTTGTCGCAAATGTATAATATGATAACCTTGTCGAAGTAATGACATTGTACCTTCCAACGATGCATGACATCCTCTTTCATGAACTGATTTCACTAAAAGTTCTGTCAACCGACTTTTATCAGGAAGTATTATTGGATGCTGACTGCTATGAGGTAAGCAAGAATGCTGAAGACGACCTCCGACGCGGAGTAACGCCTTATCATCCAAATACGGATCAAAATTGTTCAAGACGCTATTTTTCGAGATATTCTTACAATTGTTCAAATCCTGTAGTTCTTGCTCAAAGCTTTGGTTTTGGATATATTGAATGATAGTGATTTCCGCACGAGCAATTTCTTCAGTAGTCAATTCTTGCTTATGAGAAGCACTTCGAGTTTTACTTCTTGTCATCACAGTCATCCTCGATTTCGCAGAATATCTCCAGCGCAGTATCCATGCAATAACTCTTCTTATACTATTATAATCAGAGCTTCGCGAAATAAGTTTTGAAATAGCTGATTCTTCAAATCGTTGAGCTACACACACTGTTGCCTTTGATTCTTCTTTCTTAGCTTCAAGCGAGATTACAGCATCTTGTGAACCACGCATTTGATGATCAGGAGCAATAGGCCATTTATCTTTGGATTGGCACATCCAATCAGGACCATTCCAATAGATATCGTTCATCTTTAACTTTCCTACTTCACTTCCACGTGTTAGGACATCCGCTGGATTCTCAATTCCAGGACAGTGAGCCCAGTCATCCACTCCGACAAGAGATTGAATCTGCTCAACACGATTACGTACGAAAGTCTTCCATGTATAGCCTGGCTTCCTTATCCATGCCATCGCAATCTCCGAATCTGTCCAAAGGTGAGTACTCTTTACCCGTAAGTTGATACCATTTTTGATGTAGACGATTAGCTTTGCCAAAACTAATGCACCCAATAGTTCTAGGCGAGCAACAGACTGACTCTTGAGGGGAGCTACACGAGTCTTGCACATTATCAATGACGAATAAACATTGTGCCTTTCATCTTCATATGTCAAATATACCAATGCACCGTATGCCTTCTCGCTGGCATCGCAAAATCCGTGTAGACAAATATCTTCCGAGCGTTCATCTCCCGTACGAAATAGATATCGAGGAACCGCTACATCTTTGATCTGAGGCAACTCAATGTACCACTTCATGAATCCTTCTTCTACTTTAGGCGGTACAGTCTCGTCCCATCCAAGATTTAATTTCCAAATGTCTTGCATCATGATTTTCCCGCGAATGGTATACGGAGCCAGGTATCCAAATACATCATATATTGAACTGATGATGCTCAGAATTATTCGCTTGGTGAGACGTTCAGGAAGTGTTGTCCATTTCAACTGCGAGTTTACGTGAAAACTGTCAGTTTCTGGATTCCATTTCAGACCCAGTGTAGAACTCGTATCTGAATCTTCTTTCTTGAATTCTATCATCGTATGAGGATGTCGATCGTTTTCGGGAATTTCACTCAATAGTGTTGGACTATTCGAAGCAAACTTCGTAAGATGCCAACCTCCTTTCTGGAAGAAATCTTTGACTTCGTGAAATATTTCAACCATCCGAAACTCGGAGTCGTCTCCGACAAGTAAATCATCCACATACAAGGAATCCTGGACCAATCTACAAGCAGTAGGATATTCTGATTGGATTTCGTCCTTTTTCGCATGCTCATGAATTGCTGCCATTGCGCAGAAGGGACTGCATTTCACGCCGAACATGACTCTAGTCATCACATACCTACACGGGTCCTTTGTTTTGTCACAGTCGCGCCAAAGATACTGCTGGTAACGATAATAGTCCGGGTTGATGCATGTTTGCAAGAACATTTTCTCAATGTCTCCGGTTAAGACGAAACGTTTAGTCCTGAATCTGAGTAGGACTCCACCAATATCAGGCTGTAGAGCTGGACCGGAAAGCAAACAAGAATTTAAAGAATTTCCATTGCAGTCTTGGCTGCTTGCATTGAAGACAATTCGTACCTTGGTAGCTAAGCTAGACTCCTTTATGACTGCATGGTGAGGTACAAAATAATTTTCGCCATTGTGAAATTGTACGGTTTCTTCTTCAGTGATTTCTCTGGCAAACCCTCGCTTCACGTAGTCAGAGATTGCTTCCGAATACCGACTTCTTAAACTTGGAGAGCGCAGAAGTCTTGATTCCATGGCTTCAAGCTGTGCGCGAGCTTTATCATAATTGTCTGCTAGAACAGGAGCATCCTCTTTGAATATCAATGGACCACTATAACGCTCTCCGTCATACTGCATATTATCTCTGAGCAATTTCCAGGATCGCAATTCGTCAGATGAAGTATTGTCTTCATCATGGATGATACCCAGAGATTCAAGTTTCCAAAATCGTTCAATAGACGGTGGATCAGAAGATCTATCTATTCGACACACGTTCTGATCAATCGAATCAGATATGCTAGAATTCTCGAACATTGTATCAGCCTCTTCAGAAATCGTAGATGCCAACAAATACGAAATGACACTGTCACTCTTAGACGAGATAGGTCCCATTACAGTATAGCCGAAGATGGTATTCCATGCGGATGGTTGATGACCTCGATCACATGCATTTGGTTTCACCACTTCTCCAGTTACAATATGCTGGAAGGGTGCCTGTCCGATCAAAATATCAATTTCTTCATTGTCAGGATGATGAACATCAGACAAATTCAAACTTCGTAAATGAGGACATTTATCAATATCAAAATAGACGGCTTGTAAGGGAGCACATATCTGTCCTTTCTTCACGTAAGTTTCGATTGTGATATTCCCTTTTCCATGCAATGCTACCAGCTTGAACTGTACTGAACCAACAACTTCCTCAGTACACTTTCCTCCAAATCCTTGTACTCGTATTGTTCGATGATTTGAAGATTGAAGTGCAAGTTGTTTAGCCAATTTCTCGGTTATGAAGGTCTTCCGGCTCATAGAATCCAAGGCAATGCGAATAATAACAGAATTGTTACCTGAAACTGCTTTCGCTCGAATTGTAGGCAAAATTTCTGAACCGTCATTAGAGACTGTCATCATACCTTGTGAGATTTCAACTTTTCCTTGGCTATCATCCGGGTTACGTGTACGTTCGAAACAAGAAATCATTTCATTGTGAGCCGTATTGCATTTATCACATCTTTTATAAGCGCATTTATGCTTATAATGAAATTTCGAATCAATGCATTTAAAACAATGCTTATTGTCAGTGACTATCTTTCTGCGTTCATCTTCATTTTTTCGTAAAAATAATGAACAGTCCTTTGTCTTATGACGCTGATCACAGCACGGACATTTCTCTCCAAAATGTGTTGCCTTAGCTGACGGAACTGTATTGGTAACTAATGCCTGAGCAGTGAAGTTACGATTTTGTGGCTGGTGTTTCAGGTGCATTGATTTTGAGACAGAGTCTCTGAGAATATCCTTCTTTGTTGCAGCCTTTGCTGCATCCACGTTAGTAGTAATCGAATTCAATGCTTCATACTCCGACTCACAAAATTTGATCATATCATTAGAAGTAGGCAATTCTTTATTTTCAATCATAGTACAAACACGTCTTTCCCATGATTTACGGATCGACGGTGGCAATTTACTCTCGAGAATGGGGAGAATAACCATATCTTTCGTAGCCGAATGTCTGTCTAGAGCAATAACTTGAGTCTTCATCATCTCGATGAATTTACCGAAGTTGGGTAAGTCCTTCAAGGACGGAGGTACGTAACCAATGATAGTATTCACCAAATGTCGGACTATGATAGTTTCATTTCCGTATTTATCATGAACGGCTTTAATCGAGTCTTGATACTCTCGGGCCAAACCCAATTTTCCCGCTAAAATAGGTGCAGCTCTATCCTGAAATGCTTTCAACAGATACCGCATTTTCCAAAATTCAGATATATTAGGGTTATCATGCACCAATGTACTGAAATGATCCCACCATTCAGGAAAATGTACCGCGTTGCCATCGAATACGAGAATATCAACATTTGCTGGCAAAGATCTTGCTTTAGATCTTTGTTTTTCCATTTTATCAAGGTTAGCTACGTATATCTCAGCTTCAACTTTTACATGTCTGATATCGCGTTGAAGACGATAAACCGTGAGCAGTAAATTATCTTTGTGAACGTCACCATCTAGGCAATCTACCTTTTCGTCCAACAACTTTTCGATACGCTGTAAAAAATGGGAAGGAAAACCATACAGTCCACCTGAATTTCCTGTTCTCCCTACTGAACGCGTTTCAAAATGTCGGCCTTTTTCTACAGTTGGAATCGATCATTTTGACCCATTCTATGTACACTCAAATTCAAACGATCAGGAAGAAAATATAAAGGTTTGGGTATGCATTTTCACCTGCGCATCGACCAGAGCGATTCACTTAGAATTAGCATCTGACTTATCAGCCTTAGAATTCCTTAATTGTTTTACGAAATTTATCGGCCGACGAGGAACTCCTAGTCTGATAATCTCCGATAACGCAAAGAATTTTAAGCTTGGACATCAGGTCATTTCGAATCTTTGGAGGGACATGGCTATTCAAGAGTACGCAGCAACAAACCGCATCACGTGGAAATTTATTACGGAGAAGTCTCCATGGATGGGTGGCTTTTATGAACGCCTTATTAGAACAATAAAGATGGCATTGAGAAAATTATCTGATGGATCCCTTCTCACACAACGTCAACTTGACGTTTTACTGTCGGAAATTGAAGGTATACTGAATAATCGACCTCTAACTTATGTAGGTTCTGATATGCGAGACGCTCTTCCCTTGACTCCTAGAAATCTTTTAGGAATTCAACCCGATTCTGCTATCCCACCTATTTGTCTTGACGAAAGCAACCCGATCTTCGAACCATACGATAGACGAGACACTCGTCAAAACCTCATAAAATTTTGGAGGCATGGTTTGCTGCATCAATTTTGGACTCGGTGGCAGCGCGAGTATCTCCTGAGTCTACGCGAACGGCCCAGTAATCACGAAACTGCTAGACGATCAGTCTGCAACTCTGTCCCTACCATTGGAGACAGAGTTATCATCATGGATCGAAATATATCATGGTGGCGATGTGGTCAAATCATCAACACAATACCCTCAAAGGATGGACGAATTCGTTCGGCACGAATTTCACTGGAGAATGGATCAATCCTCACTCGGCCAATCAAACTGTTGGTTCCTCTTGAATTCGCCAACAGAGAATTCTCTACAACTTCACCAACTCGCACGGGAACAGATGTGACGTATGCAGATAAGACATCTCGCCCACAACGCAAGTCAGCAGCACGCGCTACAGACCAGATACGGCAACTTTCGCTTGGGGGAATGTCGCGGGGCGAGGAGAATCAAGGAGAAACGCGAGACAGTTAAATGATTAACTATGAGTGGCCACATGTTGTGGCGTAGAGCAAACAATTTCTCACTTGAGATTTGACAGCCCAAAAGATTTCGGCATGAATGCGGAAACATGTGTTTGTCGGTGCAATGATTGCTTGTAATTTGATCACACGTTTTAAATGCCTCTTGAAATGTACATGTAGAATTCTATCAAAGCTGTCGTGTTAGGAAAGTATTCTCTGTGATTTATGGCCTTCCCTATGTCTTGTGTTTCGATAAAGCTGTTTATTATATAGAAGGCCAAGTGAATGTACGAGAGAAAGAAAACTTGGAGATACGTCAAAGAGTAACGTGAACGACTAGTGATGTTTTAACCTACACAAGCACACTTGGGATATTCCTTCTCGTTCGAGTTCTAAGGTGGCATAACTATACGAAAGAATAGCGAATCTTCATAACGATTGATTATTTAGTTGATAAATACATCAATTAAACTTACTGTAAGCATACGCTTCGCTACAATCTTCTGGGCCTTCTCCATCAATATTGGACCGTTAAGTGGGATGTTCTTGCTTTTGGTGGCCTAGTTGTAGAAGTCCATGAGAGCCTTCTCAACGTCCACATCCTTCCGTGTCTCTTGCGCTTCGCTCGGCTAGCACCATCTTCAGTCACATGAAGGCGAATCTCTGCTTCTTGCTTTATGATCTTGTGGAGGAAGCTCTTCGACACAGTTAATCGTTCTGCCGCCTGACGGACGCCGATGTTGGGGAATTCCTTCTTGAGCTCGTTGAAGCGATTGAAGAGATCCACTTTCTCCGATGTCGATTTGTCGAATCGCTTGCCCATCATGTGTAGAAACAGTTTATGCAGTGGTATGTATGTAAAATAAATAAATTTTGGGAAAACCAGATGTCTAAAAATAGCCTCAATGACGTGTCCACAATAGACGGTGGCTGTCTACATTATCCGGCGGATTTCACTAGGGCAAAATTCCGTCTGTGGTGACCTGTCCACAATATACGGCTGTCCACAAAAGGCGGAGTCTACTGTACAACGTGATTGTTGAAATAGGTGCCTTCAACTCGACACTCTTGCACTGTGACCTAATATGCCTTGAAAATGAGCTCTCGCAGGAGCGTCACAAACGAAGATGATTTCTCCAAGCTTTTCTTTTCAGACCATTATGCCCCATCAACAATGTGACGTAACGTTACGTTTCGGAAACGTTCCATATAAGTTTCAGGAAACGTCTCCGATACGTAACGCTTGCACATTATGTTTACGTAACGGAACGTTGCAAAAAAACGTTTCAAAACGTTTCCATGAAACTTTGTTGGAATGTTACAGGGATAAATTTTTGATAAATTATTGGAAGCAATTCAAGTTCGATAACATAAAATGTTCGCCGCTCACGTCTGTGTAACAATAACAGCAGTCTTAGATGCGAGTTCTAAAATTGATAGCATCAGGGACTGTGTCGCAGTTGAAACAGACACTGATGAAAAAATTAAATGACTTACTATGTCTTCAGCCTCCATCTAATAACAGAAAACTTGAACACATCAGCCCGTTGCATGAGTTCATTGAGATTGGCTCTCTTCGTGTTTCCTGCAGTTGATCGATAAGCAGTTAGGTGATGTAATATCGCTTATCAAAACAGAATACATGGAAACATTAAATGACTTACCAGTCCAGCCTCCATCTAATAACAGAAAACTTGAACACATCAGCCCGTTACATGATTTCATTGAGATGCAATTGATCGAGATGTTAATAGATGTAATTCAAATTTATATCAAGCCAATGCGACTAATGTCTAGTATGGATGGAGATACCCAAACCAATGACAATATTAAATAGATGGAATGCAATAAAAGAAAAAACATAGAGTTGTCGCACAAAAGTGCTAACCAGCTCCAGTCCACTCACCACTCAGTACAATCGATGGTAAAAGATGAAGTGATGTAAAAATTATCCTCTTACCAGCGTTTAAACTGCCAAGCCTTGCGAACTTGGAATGGGGTTTAAACTGGGCAATCCAATCCATTCGTCTTGTATGACTGGCATCTGTCTGGCTCAAACGTAGATAAATGATGAAATAATGATAGTATTGCCAGTAAGTCGCTAAGTTATCTGTAATTCCAATTTATATTAAGCCAATGCGACTAATGTCTAGTATCTACGTTTCAAAGATTCTTTCAGTTTCTCTAATCAAATTTTCTCATATAACCACATCCAAAAACGAATAAGTTTTATTTCTAAATCTGAATTCTACAGATAAATGTTTCTGCCCGTTTTAAGTAGACCATTAAATGAAAAGTCTCAATTTGGGTGTCGAGCAAATGATACATTCTTTATAATGTTACACAGCAGTTTCGCTTATTACTCGACTATCATTTACATACGTATGAGAATAATTTCGTTGAAATCATGATAAACTCGTTTGAGAGAGTTGTTAGCCATTCCGGTAGTTTAATACCCGCACAACAAATTTGCGTATTTTTTCGTAACATCAACGTTTCATTATTAGTAACTTAGTGCAGTAACTATACGTGACAAATTGAAGCAAAAGTAATGTTACGTTACGTATATAACTGATGATTTTGTTGCGCACAGTTACGTCACACGTATGGTAAATGTTACGTCCAATAATTATTGTAAATTTCGCTTAATTCAATACTGTGAAGCCGAAAGAACTTTGTTTCTAGCTCTGTTTTACCTGGTTTTGCTAATAAACAACTCCGTAAAATGAAAATATCCACTTCAATATAAGTTCTATTTTGACGTTTTTTCACAACTCGTTTACTCGAGTTGAAAAACAAAAGAATTTACTCGTTTGAAAAATCTGAATGATTGCATATGAATGATTCAATCTGAGAAATTGAAGTACTGGGTGTGAAGATATAAAGAGTCAGAATGCACCATCATTATTTACACCATCAGAGTCCACGTTTTCCTTTCCAACATACCGGAGCTTTCTTTGAACAGTCAATGGCATTCTCTTCAATGCATCCGTTAATTTCGACGTTACCTTGGGCGCAACTTGACTTTCAGCACGGTTTGCTTGTCTTGCAATCGCAGGGATTAGAATTTCCAGAATCCCCAACTTACACGCACTTTTCTTCCCTCGTTTGCCGTCTCTACTGTATTCCATCCAAACTTTGGGTGTCGCTATCATAAGGAGCATGTGATGAATGGTAGCCGTTACAGTAAGTCGTCGAACAGTGATTATTTTAGAAATAATGCGTTCCTTGGAAAATTCGTTCAACAATTTCTTCAATTCTTCGCTTGAAGTGGCTTATGGCATTATATCATCAACCGATTCATTCATAACACATGCATCTCTGCTGGTCTGAGAATTATTCTTGGATAAACTGAGATCTCGCAGCTGCTTTAATATTTCATCTTGATTATTCACCACCTGTTTCAATAGGCTCAGAGATTGTTCTTCAAATGCTACATTGACAGCAGATGTTCGTAGATTAGCACTGCTTTGTTCCATTAAACCGCAATGAACAGAGAAAGGTTTAGACATATTAATTCGAGTTTGGCTTGGTGGTGTCGGAGGTATCACAGTAAGGTCAACTGACGGCGTCGCTGGTGGAGCTGGGAGGTCACTCCGCTGTGTTTCGTTGCAGTCATCATTATCTGAGGCATCTGTGCTCGTCTGAATGTTTGCTTCGAATACAGAACGTTTACTTGCTGACACCCGTGTTTTGCATGCTGACACCATTGATATAGCAGATTTCTTTTTTTCGAACTGAATTTGACGCAGTTTGGCAACTGTTGTAGTCGTGTCTTCGTTGTCGTCAGGTATCACCTGAAGTATGACTGCGTCGTAGCGCTTCTCCATGTACGTGCATTCTGCTTCTATTATAGCTTCACAGGGAACTTTCCTCCAATCATTGATTGAGTAATTTCGGAATGGATCACTGAGTGTACAGCTCTGTCCAGGACACTCCAAAATCTGACGATCCGAGCAAAAGCACACGATGTACTTCATGATTCAGCTGAAAGAAAAAATAAACAAAGTAAGTTTTGACAAGCTGATCGAAGTACACGTATTAGTCATGTAATGATCTCGAGAACTTCAATTATAAGCAATGTTACTATTTTAGCCTTGTTAATTACCACGACTTATAAAGAGAACACTTATGCATCTTTTCAAACTACCTTTTGATATCTAAAAACAAACAGACACAAAGTATAGCCTGTTGAATGCAGTCCATCAACTTGTTAAGGCATTCTTGTATAATGTGCTGATTTGAGCATTTCCAAGCCGCGCTCATGAGTTCGTCAAGGACGAAACACAGCATCTGCGGCTACTACAGAATATACTTTGTTGAAGTCTGTGAAATTGAAGTCAGCTTTCGTATCATATCTTCACATCAAAAAACATGAAATCCATACAAAATATGTATGGTGTGTTACCAATTTCAAACTCGTACATGCCACAGCATTAAATTGCGTTTGTTGAAAAGCGCTCCTTTCTAGGCCACAAACTCGTACTAAGGGAGTTAATACATTGTCAGTCTATTGGCACAACAGTAATACACGGTGTCTTCGAATAGTTGTGCTTTCATGCACTTTTGCACATGACAATGAGATAAGAGCCATACAGTTCGCATGCAAAAAATCCAGTTTTTCGAAAACCCCTTCGTTGCAGATTTCTCAATCTGTCAGAAGTATTCGTTGCTTGAGATGAATCTTCAAGGTGTATCTGTCTACCAGCTCGTGTGCGGACCCTACAGTGGTGGGCCGGACGCGCAGCTAAATTTCCGAATGCAATCACAGCAGTGTGCATCGCACAATTGATACCACCCAGCTCTACAGCGAGCGAGCGAGAATTTTGTGCAGTTGGGTTCGTTATTTATGATTGTCTCTTTCCTTTAGCCCAGAGAACTTGAATAAGCAACTAATTCTAAGACCTGCCTTGGGACTAACTTAGATCTGCCTTGGGCACTATAACTTAGTCTCCAATTTTATCTCAGCTGACGATTCACTTAACTAATTGATCATGTAACCAAAACTGTCATACGGTGAAATATTTGTTCTTGCTATATTTCTAACGAATAAATTGAGCGATAGTCGTGCTTTATCCTGTTAGTAGTAGGTGATGAAGTTCGTGTTCGTGTTGTGTGGAAACAGGGCAGCCATGTGTTGAAGCTGAGCATTTTCGTGTCGTGTTAAGGTCGAATTTACGATGAACCTGTGGACGACGATAGTTTACGATATTACCTGTAGCTACACCAACACTACCAACAGCCACTTATTTACACCAGCACTACTATCGCCCTCAGAAGACGTCAAACGCCAAAGGTCCGACAAGAAATTTAAAATATCATAAATCAATTTTTCGTGACCGAAACATTTTCCCACGTAGACTGGAATAATTTATTATCTTCATTCAAATAATTATTCATTATCCTGGAAATTGGTAATTATGCAAAAATATGTTTGTTATCTCAATGCAGAAATTAAGGTTGTCATCATCAGGCCTAAGGACTCATAGAATTGCATAATGAAACTTCACAAACATTTAGCTAAATTAGATCGACTACGTATTTTACATGAACATGATAAGTAAAAACAATTTCATCACTATCATAATCTATTGCAAGCAAGAAATTCAGCTTTAGTCACGAGTTATAATTATACGTGTGTACTAGTGGAAAAAAACAATGTTTATGACGAAGAAGTTTGCATGTGAAGTCCATAAATCTCACACATTCCAATCGGAAATAGAAATTCGTCCCCTTGTAGATGTGCAGCATTTTTTGAATCAAGTGGGTCATTGAAAGCGGCTACTTTATTTCTCAGAAACCGTCCAATGAAGAAAATACTGTCACCTTTCTTTGCGATGTAATTCACTTTCATGACACAGTCACCTTTACATAATATATATCTGTTCGATCCGTAGGCTGTCACATCAGTATATGTCAGTTTGACGAAACGATAGTAACTTTCGAAATCATTCCAGTCAAAACCCATTGGAGATCCCGAAACTTCATCAACAGATAAATGATATTTGCTGATCAGATGCACACAAACGTGTCTGCCTCAGATCTTGACCGTGGCGCACGATCTGGGAACGGATTTGTTCTAGTGGACGATAAGAAGAATGTATTCCTTGCACAATAAATTTTAGGAAACTCTCAAAATGAAAACAGCTAAAACCGTCAGCCGGTCCTCTTACTTTGCAGTCTTCAACTAAATGGATGAGAGAATGCACCGATAAAGTCACGAATGAATCTCCAAAATTGGTACTGCAGCTCGAAAGAAATGAAAGCGCTAGCCTCGTTACATAATCATTTAAAGTTATGCTCCATGTGGGATGGCATAATATTCTCAAAATGACTCCAAGCCACTGCAATAGCTTGCCGATTGTTGAGCTGTATTTAGAAACCAAATATGGACCGATATATAAACAAAAGAAACGAAATTCTGCCTGCGACTACCTGCGACAGTAATGCCACGCTGAACACATCGATCGCATGAATAGAAACCGGTTGGCGATTTGATATTTTTTATAAAGGCACGTGCGATCGAATCACAAGCACAATGGGAAAATTCAATTGCTATCACACGACCATCGACTGTCAATCCGTCTACTAACAATTCTTGTAATTCAACTATAGTATCATCCAGCAATGAATTCGCAGTTTGTGGTTTGGATTCACCAAAGTAAACTCCTGCGACGAAAATGGATGAATCTATTCCTTCAATTCTAACTAATATTGTCCAAAATTCTTTCATTGCACTTTTGAAGATACTAATTCCATCGACATGCAAAGCAATACGAACATGATCTGAATTGTTCACCGACATAATTGACCTAAGTCCACGACTAATGCCGAAATGTATGTAAGAGCCAGGAGGAACAGATTTAATTTGGAAAATATTAGAGCTATCATAAGTGGGAATTAATGAGCGCGCATCGCAAGGTAGCCCAGAGATGTGGTTACGTAGCTTTCGAAGTAGTGTGGTCATATGTGTGGTGCTTAACTTCGTTTCTCTCCAGAAATCTTGTAAATCTTCTATCATAGAGGCAGTCCGTGATTGATCTTCAGAGTCATCTACGTCATAGTAATTTTCAGAAGATTCTGTACAAGAAGAAGTGATTGACTCATCATCAGAAAACAAATTTTCATTGTTATTATCATGCTGCTGCACAGTCTCCGGTTCATGCAATTGCACACTATCAGATCGATTGATAGTGGCTGATTCAAAATTGCCAGAGTGATTACTATTTAACTCATTTTCACTATCTGAATTTAAGCCTTCGATATCTTTCATTCCCATCATCAAGCGTCTTTTAGATCTTCTTTGCCTTTGTAAAGTCATCTTTTGTTTCTCTCCAGTTCTGGCGCGTTTGAAAATGGTGAAATGGTCATCTGATGTAGATCCATCGCTGCTAAATTGAAGAACAATAGGTAATTTCCGTTTTCTTTGATTTGTACTGTGATCGCTACGTAAATCTTCGGTCAACGACCCTTCGGACTCCATTGCGTGCTTGATAAAGCGTGATGTTACTGAAATTAAATAATCTAATAGCAATAAATTGTCGTTCAAATTCACAACGCAAACGGGATGTAACTTGCTATGGTTTACAACGTACACATTCGAAATTCCCTATCACATGCTTGACGTTTAAAATTACCCTTGGTATAACGGACACATGGATATAGCGGACATTTAATTTGTTCCCTTTGGTGCACGCTATAACGGAATTATACTACATTCACTAAATTAGTATATGTATTCCAGGTGATTAACAATCAAATTGACGGCTTGAAACAGGAGCGAGTTGAACAGGAGCAAAAAGGACGTTTCCTTTTTTGTTTAATCATATCTTCCTCCCAATCAAAAATTATAAGCCTTGCAGAATGATTTTAAATTTTATCACAAATTCAAACATAAAATCAACTGAGCGTTCGAGACAGATGCCTCATCTTGTGGGAAAACAAAAATACTGGAGATTATTTCAGCGATCAATAATCAGCAAATCCGATAAAACAAATTTCTAACAAGAGCCTGCTACTTAGTAGACCGATACTGTGAAGGCAAGCACTGATTCTATACTGCAAATAACAATCTGTAGCATGACCTTACTACTTAAGCAACTGAATTATTTCATCTATTACAAATAGCTTTTCATAAAATAATTCTAGACATAGTTCGAAAACTGGAACTTAGTATGGACTTATGAATGTTTGTTGAGAGAAAATAAGATTATCGTAAATCAACTGTTAAATAAGATGTACCTTGTATGATATAATAGATCTAGTTTAATTGACAAAAATCGAGAGGGTGACATTCATGTAGCAGAAGGAATGACAATGAAAAATGAAGAAAGTCGAGCGCTTATGTGAGAGCTGAGTGATAAAAGATCAGTGCATTGATTCGATCGACACGATAAAATTGACGTCACCATTACATAACATGCACTGAATGGATTGAATTATTTTTGTATTGAGAAACGGTTTGAGCTTATTTGTTTGTTAATCGAAACTTTTCACTGAATGTGAATAGCCTTGGTGCAAGAAAAATCGGAATATATTGAAGATCTGTTGATAATCGTATTTCTTGGTTAAATGGTCTAGAATTTCCTCCATCACAGAACCCTGGAGTCACATGCTCGATAAGAGAATTATTCAACATTTCCAAAAATTCAGATAACAATAACACGAATTAAATATTCTAGAATTCATTTTCACTGCAAGCATGATGCGTTAGAAAAATAAATATATGCTAAGAGTGGATCGATATTACAGTTTCAGATACAAATAAAATATGTGAACATAAATTTCATCAGATAACATGCTAGAATGGAAAATCAAGAAATCAGAATACATTTACTACGAGGAGCTCAGCACTTCCCAAAACTAACCAAAAACCACTACAAAGGTGAAATCCTGTCTTCTACAAAACAGTTCTGATTTTAGTTCGGTGATCTGATTGCCGAACCGAAAACGCATTCCAATCCAAGGTCGGGCAAGTAACTGTTTAGAACTATTTCATGAACGCATAGAACCTGTGAAAAATTTCCAGTTCTGGATTTCCTTTAGGAGGCCCTAGACATTCGAAATCTACGTACAGTTACTTAAATAATGGAAATATAGATGGTCATCATCTACACAGAACGATACATTAGACATCCATCTACATGTCTGTGTTGTTGACAAGGCTATTCAACTATGCAGTTAAATCCATGAGAATTTCAGTGACATGATGTGGCCATAGCTTCAAAATGAGTCAAGAGGTGTTAATATGATAAGAAACAGTACTTAATTACAGCAATTACTGGTAGTAAAATGCGGTAAATAATGCACAGATAGATTTAACATGTTATGAAACCAGAAACGAAAGTAATTTGATGTACCTACAGCAAAACACTTATTTTGTTATTAAAGTTCTTGGCTCAAAAAATTTTTTGCATGATGATCTTTGCTAAATTTTGCATGATGGTGGATATCTTTTCGACAATATTTAACAGTTCTTCACATAAATTCTTGCAGTCTCATCATTATTCAACAGCCTCACACGTTAAAGAATCTTATTTATTTTATTCTATCACGTTCTTCTATTGTTTTTCAAGAGTAAGTAGACATAAAATGAAAATCATTAAAAATACACAACGTAGAATTGTGTTGTGTGCAACAATGAGATGATGCTGTATATCGAGCACCTGGCGACAAAGTATTAAAGTTAGAATAGGTTGAAGTGCTGAAGTCGCATCTCACTGTCGCAATTTCCATAAAACTTCACCATTGTGCATAATGGAAGTTCCAGAGTAAAATGAAACCTCAAGATCAAATCTTGCAATATATTCCAACCACAATTATTTTTTGCCTAAATTTTCTATAGCAGACCGTGGACTAGACGTAATAATGGATTTCTACACTCAATGGACTTCGGATTGTTGTGCTTATGACACTGTACCTCTGGGTCGTGTATGTTATGGATGTCAATTATTTATTTTGGTCATAGAGCAACTGCTTCGTCAAAAACACGCACAATCGATCTCACAGTTTTGGCTTTATCCGTTGATGTTTCCAACATAGACATCGCTTTCTAAGATTGACAGAATCGCAACGCAATAATTGCGTTCCTGTCGGTTGCCTTTGTTACGTAATTATGGAACCTTTTGAAACGAATAGTAACTTGATTGGCTCGATTAATGTTTGAACGTCAAAGTTGAACGTTATTTACAATAATGTATGGGTACTTTGTCAGTTTCGTACCTATACAAATGGTTTCATATGGGCACTTTGTAATGTTTATTAACGTTGTAAATGTTACGCAAATTAACGTACTTTTAAGTTACTTGATTAGCGCATATTACATTGGATAACTGTTAACGAAACAATTGCGTAACGATCGGTATTTTTTGCAACGTTTCATATGAGACGTAATTAACGAAGAGTAACGAAAATTAACTTTTTTATTATTAACAAATGTAGATCTTTTACTTTGCAGGATAATATTTTGGAAGCTTCCTTAACCATTATATATAAATTCATGCATGTTTAATGTACGTAACTTGATGTTACCTATTGTGACTAATTGA